>JAMQGT020006909.1:0-28750 GCA_024447675.2 Pterophyllum scalare
GTGTTATGCATAACCTACTCAGTCCAGTTCTCGTATTGCTCACAGGGTTCCTTTGAACTTTGCAACCTGACCCTCTGCTGCCCATTCCTTCCCAAAACCCTAACCCCACTGTAAGTCACCAGACCATTATTCATTCAGTGCTTCCTCTCTGGGGGTTAGCTTACTTTCTTTTCTGTCCTGCTCACTTCCTCTCTTTGTAGGTCAAGAACAGACAGTAACGCGAGACAGAGTGCAGTATTTAAAAAAAAATACACAAATACTTGTTTTCCAAAACAAATGTCGCCTACTTAATTTGCTTCAATTATTTATTACTGTGTGATTTTATTTTATGTTATGAGGTGGAAAAAAATGACCAGTTTTTCATAGTAGTTCCAATAGTATCTACTCTCATACCCTGCAAACAGCAACATGTAGTGAAACCGTTGTTACTATAATCAGAAGAGGCCAGTAATCCTTTCCCATTTTGATGGCATTAACATACTCCAGTGATGATGCATAAGTGATGATAGCTTTATCTAACCTATCAGTTCCATGTTATTTTTGGGGGAGGTGGGGGTGTTGTGAAAGTAAAAAAAAAAAAAAACGGGTTTACAGGGCCACAGTGCTGTGGACATCCTTGCTTTTTTCTTTTTAGATGCCAGGTCCAGTTAACTGATGCATGGGAAGAGAGGCGAGGCAGTCACACACAGAGGGCCAAGCTTCCCAGCATCCCTCCCTCTCCCTGTTCCCGCCTCGGCGTCCAAGAGCTCGGGCCTCCGGCTGTGTAGCCATGACAACCAAATGAGGTAAATGGTTGCAGGAGAATCCTCATCACGACCACCTTCACAGCACTTCTTTTCAGCGATGCATGAACGTAGTATGTACGAGTCTTTCCTGCATTCTATTCTGCATCCAATGTAGTGATTCCTGTTTGGCATCACGCTAAATGACTCGTAGCTCATTCTTCTCTGCAGTGTACCATCCACCTGCTTTCTATCGAGCTAACATTACATGCCCTAAGGGTTGTTTTTATCCCATTATTCTGAACTCCAGACGTCTTTAGAAAAGCACTATCATGTTGGACTGTATAAGGTATTCTCACAAGAGAACACGACAAAGGCACATGCTGAGGAAAATATGGAAAAATGAGTTACGAGCACAAGGGATTGAAAAACAAACCTCTGTCATCCAAAGACTCAGCTTCTTTGTGCAGTGCACATAGAGTAAAGAATGTTGCAAAAAAAAAAAAAAAAGCAGTAAAAGTATTGAATTGCATTAGATAATCATCCTGACTATTTTTTATCCTTTCATCGTATTGCACAATTGCCCAAATGCATAAAGCTCACACTAGCAGATATTGTACTTGAACAAGCTGGATACTTGTTATGCAAGCATATGGTATGCCATTTTTCCCCCAAAGTCTCTAATTTCTCTAACACCCTTTCCAAAAATAGTGCAGCCATTTGCATACCTGCAGTGTGATAACAGTGCTGTGTGAAATCACACACTGTGCAGTGTTTACAGATGAGCCGTACTCATTTGCTGCTGTGACAAGAGAAAAGCTGTCAAATCCAGAAAACGAGTGGAAGAGCTTCACAGTTATTATGGAATTGTTTAAACAGAGACACCGAAGAGACCATGTGATTGAAGGAAAACATTACTGATCTTTAACCATAAATCTTATAAAGGCAACAGGAAAAATTTTAGTGCTTTTGCAGTGAGGTGCTGCTCCAGATGAAATAACTAATCAAACATAAAACAGTAAATAATAATTTACTTTAATACGCCCTCCCCCTTTGCTTTGTTTAAGAGTGCAGGCAGACAATGTTTTCACATTTTTATTACTTGTCCAGTACAATTTGGTCTGTATCAGAGGTATATGCAAAATTAAACATATTTCATTAGTAGCAAATTAATATACTTTTTCAAAATCTGTATTTACACAAACACAGTGTTTTTACAAATACAGACCAGAGGACAGAAAAAAAATCATTTTATTATCATTATTTTTTTTTAACTAAACATGAAAATACAGCTACACATATGGTCTGTTTGACATTTGGAAATGCATTCAGCAGCAGTAACATTGTCACACTCTCTTCTGTCACCCAATTTAGATGTGAGCCTCTCTGACATTTATCTGACATAATATAACAGGATTTGCTTTTGTTTGCTTTGCTTTGTTTTGCTTTTTGGTATTCTAAGCAATATCAAGACACGTTGTACGACAGCAGCCACCACTACCTCTGCTTTCCAGGGTGTACAACGCCAGAGCATCATGTCGGGGATTGATTTTGTAAATAAATGTTTCATTTTAAAAGGTGTAATAGAAAAATAGAAATGAATCTGAACTTTATACTGCAGATAACGCAACAGTGCATGCTGTAATGTGCTGATATTGTCACTTAATAAAATGAGTAAGGAAAGGAAACTGTCATGCTAACATATGCTTTAAACTAACTACTAAGCGAACATAATAAATTTTTAATATACAGTAACTACACAGTAGTTGGAAATGATATGTATAAAAAGCCTCCTTCAGATTCCTCAACTTAGGTCTGTGCTGCTTGTTATGCGTTAGGAATGCAGTTTGTCTTTTAAATGGAGACCAACCGACCAGTTTTTAATTTTCATTAGCTATTTGGGTGATATTGTGCAGTGAAATTTTTAGATTTGTTTTCTGAATGTGTTGATATGCTCATCAACAGTTACAAACTTTTGCTCCTACAAGTCCCTCCACTACAGTCCTTTAATGGGAACTGTGGACCTCTTTTCTTTTGGCTGTGAGCTATATCCCGTGTTGTTAATTGATAATGATCAAGCTGTCATAAGAAGCTGAAACTGCAGACTTCAGAACTAAATGCAGGTCCGTTCCCTTTTAGTACTGTACTTAGAAAAGATTGTTTTAAACCTGTCAATCTTTCCATTTTTGCAATCCAGCTTAGCGGTCTCAAACTCCCAGCCACGCCCCCTACTATTAAACAATTTGGCCCTTTAAGTTACTTTTTTGGCATTTTGCTGTCCCCTCTAATTAAGAGGAGTTAGCGAAATTTCAAAAAACTAACTTAAAGAGTCAAATTGTCTTATATTTTTGACACCAAATCGCGGACCGGAAGTAGGGGGGCGGGACCGGATGCGGCCTGCAGACCGGGAGTTTGAGACCGCTTAAATCACACATTAATTTTGAAGCACTGGGTCTTCGACTGTACACAGACATATAAAATTATGCTGCTCATAGCTCTGTGGCAAATGTGGATTTTTCAGCTTTTGATAAAATACATGTGCAAAAGATATGTTCAGATTATCCTGTGTACAGAGCTGCACAGAACCTGTAAATCAGACTTTCATTATAATGAAAAAAAAAAGTATACCATGTTATTTGTTCTTACATAAACCTTTAAATGTTTGCTGACTGTCGAAAACTACCTTTGGCCGTGCAGTTTGATTAACACTATGAATTGTTCAGACTTTCAAACAGTCTGCTTCACTCTTTCATGAAAAAGGGTTGATGAAAAAGAAGAGCATAGATTTGGCAAATGTAGCAGTATCCAACATAAGTTTGGCTGGAGCTGATGAACATCAAATCCCCAATTGCAGGAAGGAGGTGCTACCACTAGAACTCTAAATTCAGATATAGTGCAATCCTGGCTGAGTGCAATCCTGAAAAGATGTGAACCTGTAAACCTGTAAATGTGTGTGTTGTTTTTATGTTCTGCAGATATGCACTGTTGCTCATCTTTTAGAGCGTGCACACGACTTCAATATAGAAATCCAAAGCTTGACAGGCCTGCTGGCATGCCTGGTTACAGTTGTGACTGGATAGTATATTTAGAGGTCATTGTATATATATTTCTAGTAGCTGTATCTTCATAGTGTCCTAGATGGTGTGAATGTCAAATAAACAACATCCATACAGTAAAGATCACATTGTTTATAAGGATGTGGCATTTTCAGCACAACATGTAACATAACACATTAATGAAAACATAATGTTACATTACAGGCTGGTACCAACAAACAGTGTGATAAAACACACATTTCATGAGTGTGTACCAGGATGATAGGAGTTTCCATTGTGCTTTTATTGATGCCCACATGAATGGAAAAATAACAAAAACAAAGAAGGCCACATTTAATTTTTGTCAGTTTCTGCAAAACGTGCTTAGGAACGCTGCACATTCAGGGCTATGACTTGTTCTAAAAGGGACAGAGGCATTTGGAATTTCTTTTTAATCTTTTTTTAACCGCACAGAAACACTGATTATTTGCTCGTGGCTCTTTTTCTATCTGCTGTTTGTTTGCATTTAGAGGTTTGACATTCTTTCTGCTACATATCTCAGTTTTGCTGAATTATTCATGCCTTACAAGAATGTAAGAAGCAGTACAATATAGCTTCTCTTCGGGTGGCAAATAAAGAGTCCAGCTTTGTGCATTCCAAATCCTAATTGTGGAGGATTTAAATATGCAAAATGCAAATTCTGTAGCAAAAAGAAACCGATGAAATTCAGGGCACTGCTTTATTAAATTTAGAATGTGCTGCACTGTTGCTGTTTTTAATATAGATACTGCTCAGACAGCAGGGCCACATCCACACTGCAAGCTTTAGTGCTCAATTTGGATTCATTGCTCATATCTGATCTTTTGTTATTGTTTTAGTTGTTGTTTGTGTACCTGCTCGAAAACTATTTAAACAGCCAATATCTAATTCCACTGTGAACTGCTCACAATCCCGAATCCGACCCACATTTTCAAAAAACCCAAAAACAAAGAGGTCGTATGCAGCACGCCGCACAGAAGTAAACATGCAGGCCACTGAGGCCACAGGGTCTCATTTATAAGCTGATGTGCAGTGGAAGCCAAATAATTCATGTATGACAACAAGGATGAGGAAAAAGAGAGCCAGTTTCTCAACACTATCCCCTCCAATGATAAAATATTCCAGCAGTGTTTTCACATCGTACAAAAATCAAAAATTTAGTATGAAAGAAATTGATTTTCTTTCTTTTGCGCTTCACTCAAACCAAACAAGTCAAGATAGTCAGGTCTTCTTTTAACTTTATCTGCTCCCTGAATAAGCGCATAAGGTCGGGTTTTATTGGCTTCCAACAAGGCTGGGTTATTTAGAGTGATGTAAAAGATGTGTGAGTGCCAGTATGACTGTTTGGACTGAAATTCTTCTGACTTGAAGACCCTGGTTATGATTTTTTAAAATATATTTATTAAAAAAATAATTCTATTAATCAATTAAAAAAAATTAAAAATCAAATAGTTTATGCAACTATTCCTTGCCTTAAAATATACATTCTTCCTGGTTTTTCTACCAGTTCCCGGTAGAATGCGATGCTACAGCCAGAAAGTGTTAGCAAGTCACCTGGAAGTGGTTTGCCAACAACAACAACAAGAAAACATCGAAGAAAGGCTTTACTGACTGTCACGCACTGTGTGTGTGTGTGTGACACAGTGTGGTGCTACTGTAAAAGCTGGAGACGCGTGCAAAGCCAAACACCACTACAGCTAGACCGGTGTAATATTTACCAGTGACTATCAAACATTTAGGACTGCATAGTGGTCTAAATCAGAAATGAAAAGTTGCAATTCCACCTGATTGTTGTTTTTCACACTGGGAAGAAACAAAGAACCAACTGAGCCAAAAAGATCTGATTTGAGCCACTTTTGCCTGCAGTTTGAATGTAACCATAAGAGCTTTGATGTGAGATTTTAGTATCAAATCAGCAACATTACTGCAAGATATTAAAATGTTTAATAGAGGTTTAGCAAGCTGATGGCTATCTTAAAGACATTAATACATGTTTATTTATTCCTCAAGAAGCCAAACTCTTGTCAACCTCATTCACTATTTCTTTTGAAGCGACCTTCCTGGTAAAATAAGGGTTGGAAACTGCCCTGTCTGAATCAGAGTAAGACAAAATGGAACAAAATGTAAATCTTTGGAGATTAGAACTGTTTATGTGTGTATTGTGATTTGGCTTTGATTCGGGAGCTATGTCTACCTCACTAGAAACAACAAATTCAAAATCCTTAAAATCTCTCCTCCATCTCAACCTTTGGCAGATGAACACAGTCTGTATGCTGTAATTGGGGGCTGGCCAAAATTATGTTAAAGTGCATTATTTCACACAATAATTCTACATAGATTCTATCTTTATATTGTATTTTCCATAATGTATTCATTTAATTGATTATGTTGTTGATATTTTATGAATTTCTTTCTACACAGTTCACAAGTATCAATCTAAGGAACATATAGTATAGCCTCTTGATTTCTATGATTGTTTTACTTTACACAGTTTTTTTTTGTTTTTTTTTTGTACATAAATTTGTGATTATGTAATAAATACTGCTGCTAGAATGTGTAGACCCCACTGGACACTTTTTCTGCCTGCAGTACATAATTACCCTAATCCTGCTTGTTGAGCTGACATCCATGCCACAGTCTAATTCTGCACGCAGAGGGAACAACAGTATTTGCCTTCTTCAGTGCTTGTGAACAACTTCTTAATGTTAGTGAGTGTGGCTGTCCAATAGAGAATCAAGAAAACGGCACGATGTGCCAGCATATCATGTTATAGGCAGTTAATTATTGACATTATTGGTCAACATGACATCCGTTTTTATGAAATCAAGCATTCTGAGCTACACAGATAAAGCCCCAGTGAAAGTCGTTCAAAGGGTCACACACCGACATATTACAGGGTTTCAGATCCCACGGCTGAATGTCCTACATGACTAAATTTTGACAGGTTTTTGGTATCTCTAAGACTAATGTGACAACACTGCAGCGACACCTCTTTTTTTTTTGTGATCCATTTCTTTTTTGTTATAAAGGACTTGGCATATTTGTGTAGACTTATAACACTGAGCCAAGAGCCAGCGGCCATAAATGACCACAGGCGCTAACAGCCAAAAATATGATCTCTATAATAGCATTTTGCGAGTGGAGCAGCACACACTCTAATCTTTCATAGGACTCGTTCCTTCCCGATGTCTTTTATTGCCATATTTCAGAAGTCCACGTGCAAAGAAAACAACTGCACCCTTAACAGAGCAAGATCCTATCATTAAACAGTCATGAATATTCACCAGAAAGGAAACAGCATGGGGCACACATTGTCTTCTATATTCTCTCACTGTTGGAAGTAGAAGGACCACGCAGTTCTTTAAAAGTAAGTCCTCCTCACTCCTCACTCTCCTCCTCGTCCCCCTTAGTGCCTTTACTCCAACGCTGGAAGCAATGAACAGTTGAAGCCAGGAAGAAGCTGGTCATAATGGCCACCACAGACACTGAGATGCCAGAGAAAATGATGATGAGCAGGTCTGTTAAAGTCAGGGTGGCCTGGCACTCACGGAAGCTGTCCTTTGAGAGCTGGGTAAGAGATACACGTCTGCCATCCATAGGGAGGGAGCACTCCAAGCCTTTGACCCCTACACCAAGACAGTAAATATGATTAGACAAATTAACAAGGCATGTTGGTGTTCATGAATTTCTATACAATATACATGTGTTCAATGGCAGTCTTTAAGAACTTACATCATATGCAAGAACAAGCGCACAGTCCAGGTATTACAACATTCAAACACAAGAACTCTAATTTAAGCCCCCTTGGGTTTAAAATTAAAGGTGATGCGCATTTGATCAAGTGCTCATGCAGCCCGCACCTGCTCGGAGCTAAAGAAAAACAGAAAAGAAAACTGGAGAGCAGCGTTTGAGCTGAGCCTTATTTGTACGAAGCCCTTTAATTCTGATAGTGGAATATCTCAGTTCAGCAGGGTAATGCAGTTTCTTCCTAAGTGTGGGAGATGAGTTAATAATTGTAAGGTCGATCAGAAGTCTTCACTTATGAGTTGAAGTTGCACTGTGTATACTGAACACCCACCCACACCATGCCTGTAGGTTCACTCTAGGAATACAGCTGAAATACTGTGAAGAAATGTGATACAGTGTATGCATCCGTGAGAGGAAGGTTATTTCATCTAGCGTGTTGTAGTGCAGTGAAAGTGGCCCATTTTCATGTCAAGATAAAAGCATTAGCGTTGGTTTGGTGAATGAAATAAACACCCCTTTAAAAATTAAGGTAAACCCCTAAGAATGCAAACATTGTTAAATATGACCTCTGTTAGATTTTTTTTTTAAATCTACTGATGTGCAGCATTAGTAAAGGGCACTGTCCCAGACGGGGGCACCTTGACCAAACTCATCTCAAGATGAAGGCGTGATAAATCAGTGAGTGCTGTTCCCGGTGCCTCTGTGTCTTTCACGTAGGTTATTGTTCAGACATTGTTTAAATGGAAAAGGACAGTGGCTGTGGCTTATTGGATTTCAAGGATACAAGCCCTTCACCGAGTCTTCTTTTCCTCTCATGAGCACAAATGAGATTAACACTGCATCATTCAGGTCAGTTTTAACAGGCGCATGCTGACTACTGACCATTAATACTACCACTGAAAATAGAAGGTGTTCACTTTCACATGCTTGAGGAGTCATGCATTCAAGTTATTGTACTGGCAACTTTTTTCCAAGCCATGTGTATCTCATACGGCAAATGTACAGCAACCTTCATACCTTCAGATTGGCAATGCACAGAGGTGGGAAGTAATGAAGTACAAATACTTGGTTACTCTACTTAAGTAGAGTTTTCAGTTCTTCAGTTTTCTGTACTTTGAGTATTTATTTGTCCTAGATCTTTTTACTTTTACTCCCTACATAACACAAATATTTCTAATTTATACTCCTTATAGTTTCAAAGTAGCTTCATTACTTTGAGTTTAAGACATTTGCGGTAATTCAGCATCTCGCTGGTGCTAAAGAGCAGGAGCAAGCATAAAGAGAGTACTTTTTTAAAATACAGGTAATTTCAAATGCAATGTTTCCAACAGCTCAATAAATATCAGCAAACACACAAACTGTTTAGAGTAGAGTTTTTTGAGCAGATATTAAATTTATATGTGATGTGCTGCTGAGGTTTTGTTGTTTAACATCTTGCAAAATGGACTGAAATATGTGTTCTGCTAATCAAAGGATGCATGACAATACTAGGCAGCTTAGTGCAGTTTAGAGCAAGTTATACTGGTTAGCTTGCAGCACTGTGGTGAAGTTTACAGTCCTATGTTGAACTGGTGCAGAGCAGCTGTGGTGTTCATGGTCAATGTTTGGTTACAACGAGGCTAGTAGACAGGCAATTAAATTTAAGCTAATAATGTTATTTAGATTTACTCACTGAACTCTATTCTTATGCTAGCTTTGTGCTGTGTATGGGGTGGGAAATCAGCCATAACAGTTCATGCATATCTTGCTAAATTCAGTTGTGTAAATCCACAAAGAGCAGCAACCCAGGTCAGCTGATCACAGCCTGTACAGAAAATCTGCAGGAGCCCATTATTGTGACTTATTCCTAAGCAATTCTTTTCCCCGTATGCTACCTCTACAGCCAGTCTTACAGTTCCCACATCCCCTAAATCACACTTTAACACCTGACTATACTAATTTTCCTCTTTAGGTGTGGATACAAAGTCATCCATCAACATTTGTTAGAATTTGAATTTAAGTTGAATTAAAGTTCTGTTCTTTGTTATTTTATTATTATATTATTTTGGCAGGTGGCGCTTCAGTTAGCTTGCACAGAATTGCCTTATAGAACAGCTACTTTCTACTTTTATAATTTGAGTATATTTCTGAGTTTACATGTTTTCATTTTTACTCGTGTAAAGAAGTTGAAATAGTACGTTAACTTTTACCAGAGTATTTTGTAACACAAGTATCTGTGCTTCTGCTTAAGTGAAGAATGTGTGTACTTTTGCCACCTCTGGCAGTGTATTGTGTGAAGAACTAGACATATTGAGGCAAGTGTTAGTTTATAGGTGGGTAGAGATGAAGCTTTGGAATGTGGGTGGCTACTTTCTACTGATACTGTACATGCAAATGCACATACTTGGCAGCACATCAATTCTGGATCTTTGCTCAATAGTCAGCACAATATGGAGCATGCTAAAGACAAATTAAATAATTTCTCTAAGTACTGCTTGCAGTTGTGTTTGTTCAATTAAATACCCTCATTCTGCATTAAAGCAACAGTTTTGCTGGTATTCACTGTATGACATTTAAGTATAAGGCGTGATAAGCATGGTAAGGCATGAGAGTAATGTGAATAATGCAACTAAAACATCAACAATGACCAATAAAACAATTGTATATAACTTGGTTGTAAATGTGCATATATCCTTTAAAAGTTGAGTGACAGTGGAAATAAGTGATAGCATGGAGATTTTTTTTTTCATGGTCCTTCATTACATTTTTAGTTAGGTCTGTCACTTGTGATATGGTGCAATAGCTCAGAAAAATGTCTGTAAGACATTAAAAAAACACAACATTTGTTACAACTATCATAATGAATGTCACTCAGTGTAACTGTATAAACAATTTATGCCTTTATTATAGCCTCTGGACAATAATGAAGTTCAATTTTAAGGAGGAATTAGTTATCAGGCAATTTAGGAATGCATAAAATATGTCATAGGCATACTGTTTTGCTCTTTTTATGAGAGCTGTTGTATATTTGAAAGATAAAGAATATAATCAGCCACAGCATTGGTCTCACTGCAGTATCGTATTGTTTCCTGTTCCAGAGCACCATGGTGGTTTTGCTGTTATCTATTAGCCATTTAATCCATGTAGCTCGAATGCAGGCCAACTGGGTGACTGTGAGGAGAAAGTGTAGTCCTAAACAGAAGTCCACGGTACACCATCACATCTCTGTTTTTTCCCCACTCTGCGACACACTCTGGTTATTCGCAAGTGTTTTGAGAAACGTGAAGCTAGCAATACCAGCAACCATGGGGACAGAGCAGGCAACATACAAGGAAATTTGGCACTGCTGGTGAAGGCTAAATGTAAATTTGGGAAGATAATAATTCACGTCGGCAGTAATGACACCCGGTTGTGTCCAAACGGAGATCACTAAAGTTAATATTGAATCGATGTGTAACTTTGCAAAAACAATGTGGGACTCATGCAGATGATACCCAGCTTTATATATATCCATGAAACCAGATGGCAAACATCAATTATTTAAATTGCAGGAATGTCTTAAAGACATAAAGGCCTGGATGACCTCTAATTTCCTGCTTCCAAATTCAGATAAAACTGAAGTTCTTGTACTCTGCCCCACAAACTTTAGAAACATGGTGTCTAACCAGATGCTTACTCTGGCTGGCATTACGTTGGTCTCCAGTAACACTGTGAGGACTCTTGGAGTCATTTTTGACCAGGATATGTCCTTCAATGCACATATTAAGCAAATCTGTAGGACTGCTATTTTGGCATTTGCACAATATTTGTAAAATTAAAAACGTCCTGTCTCAGAGTGATGCTGAAAAGCCAATTCATGCAGTTATTACTTCTAGGCTGGACTATTGAAATTCATTATTTTCAGGTTGTCCTAAAAACTCCCTGAAAAGCCTTCAGTTGATCCAAAATGCAGCTGTAGCTAGAGTACTGACAGGGACTAGAAAGAGAGAGCATATTTCTCCCATACTGGCTTCTCTTTATTGGCTCCCTGTTAAATCCAGAATTGAATTTAAATTTCTTCTCCTCACATACAAGGGCTTGAATAAGCAGGTCTCATCTTATTTTACAGACCTCATAGTACCATATCACCCTAATACAGCACTTCGTTCTCAGACTGCTGGCTTACTTGTGGTTCCTAGGATACTTCAGAGTAGAATGGGAGACAGAGCCTTCAGCTTTCAGGCCCCTCTTCTGTGGAACCAGCTCCCAGCTTGGATTCAGGAGACAAACACCCTCTCTATTTTTAAGATTAGGCTTAAAACTTACCTTTTTGATCAAGCTTATAGTTAGGACTGGATCAGGTGACCCTGAACCCCCCTTTAGTTATGCTTCAAAAGGCCTAGGCTGCTGGGGGTTCCCATGATGCACTGAGTATTTCTTTTCATTCACCTCTGTTTATACACCACTCCATATTTAATCAGTAGTTATCATTCATCTCTGGCTCTCTTCCACAGCTTGTCCTGTCTCTCTCCCCTCAGCCTCAACCAGTCATGGCAGATGACTGCCCCTCCCTGAGCCTGGTTCTGCTGGAGGTTTCTTCCTGTTAAAAGGGAGTTTTTCCTTCCCAATGACACCAATTGCTTACTCATAGGGGGTTGTTTTGACTGTTGGGTTTTTATTGTAGGGTCTTTACCTTACAATATAATGCACCTTGAGGCAACTGTTTGTTGTGATTTGGCGTTATATAAATAAAATTGAATTGAACTGAACAGACTTACATTAAAATGTCATGTCCAAGTCATCATGTTTGGCAGTAACATTGATATTAGGTAGTCTAACTATAATAGCCAAGTTCGGAAGAACCACAGCATTAATACATAGAAGGCAATTTCAGCAGAAAATTCCAGAAACTTGATTTAGTATGTCCAAAAAAAAAAAAGAAGGCATTAAGAAAGAGGCTTCAATAAGCCCATACCATCAGTCTTTGCAAAGCTCAAGAAGAGCATATTGGTTCCTGGCATGATTAAGTCCAAGACATATCAACCATATGCTGTGAGAATCAGAGATCAAAACAAATTTGTGTTCCACTGCCTGTGAGAATACTGCTAATTCAAATTGTCTGAGTGACATGCATCTACTGAAGAGACGATGCTGGCCTTATAAAGCTCACAATGCATTTAGAAATGTTTAATCTCCTCCTTGACAAGTATGAGCTGAAATGCTTTGCTGGCTTATAATGCTTTGAAAATCCACTATTCTAAGGATTGTGTTGCATAACCAGCCACATGGCTCACACTTTAAACTTTGCAAAGTGCAGTTTAAATCAGCTGGGCTTCTTTCTTTTCTTTTCTTTTCTTTTTTTTTTTAAATTTTTGGCATTTCTCATTTCTCTGACAGCACTGAATGGAAGTGCTTGCACCTGACAATTTTATGGACATTCATGGAGTGTGATTTCCCCCTCGACTATTCTGGTTTGTGACATTAAAGGTGGTTTATTGGAGTGATTGTGGTATAAGGAAACTTCTTGTTGTCTGTTTGAGCTTAATTCTGTGTACAATAAATCCCTCCTGGTTAAATACACATTCAATATTCAAAAAAGTAGACATAGGTAGAATGTAAATTGATTTGTTGTGATTAATTATTTAACAGCAGTCGCACTGAATGAAACTTTTACCTTTAGCACCATTATCACACACACAGAGAGAGAGAGAGCCTGTCCGTTATGTTTGTGCCTAAAATGAATGTATTATATTCATATTCACAATCCACTTACTACACGGCAAATAACCCATCACCTCAGAGACTTAGCCTTTGCCTTTTGAGATAGTTCTGTCTGGTCTTGCCTCTTCTAGATGCTTGATTAATGACATCTGAGACTAAAATTATCCTGGTGAACACATGGCCCCTGCAGGAGTAGCACCATTATTGCATTTATCAAAATGGATTTAGTGAACAGGCCAGTGGTGGAAAGGGACAGCAAAGTTATCTTCTTCATAGTAGTTCCATTTTTTTATTTTTGTTTTTTTTGTTTTATGCAAGCATATCATGTATCTAGAGAAGTAATATAACTTTATTTGAGCTACTTTTTATGTTTTTCTGAGCATGCTATACAATACCAAAAGATAGACTTTATCAATCTAATATTTACATTTAATCTGCCTGAAAACTGCTGTGTCTAGCAAGAAGAGGAACTCCTCTAGAAAAATATCTTATTACTACTCAGAGGTTTTCTAGATTTTAGTAATGTTGCTCAGATTATAAGATAAATTAAAAGGAAAACAGTCTGGTGTTTTTTTTAAGGTAATTAACTTGGATAGAAAAGTCCATAGCCTGTAGTGGGAGGTAAAAATACAACCAGTATATCTACAAAGCAATGGCAAAGTGACTGAAGAAAATCCATTATTTTGAAATCACTGCAGTGGATGCTTCTCTTGTAAACAATAAAAGACTGCAGACTTACATAAAAAGATGGAAATAACTTCCAGGTATGAAAAGTCAAGCCAGTGCAGAAAAGCATTAAACCTAGAATTCTTTCTAATGGCCATGAAATCCTGTATAAATGTAAAACAAACGACTCTTCATCTCAATGAAGAGTTCATGGTTTCAATCTCCAGTTTCAAGTTTTATTGAAGAGAAGATCATCTTGATTTTGTATATTATTATCTGAAATCAAGTTTAAAAAAAAGCATGGTAGGCTTTAGGGAATAGCAAGCTTGTGACTGATAAACCTCTACTGTATGAGCAGGCAGTGCCCCTCAGTTGCTCAATCAGAATTACCCTGCAAGTTACATCCAGTTTCAAAATACCAGGATGGACAACATGGCCGAAAATGCTACGCTCGAGGCTTCAAGGTGTGACTTCACCTACTAACTGGTGGCACCGTGGAGGCTAAGTCCATTTTGTAATATAAAATCCATGTGAACATAAACAAACAATATGACCACAATACTAGCACTATTACTTTTATGTACTCCATCATATGAAAAGGAGACATTTTCAGTCCTTCAACATGTCAACATGATGTTAATGCAACACTGCCTTAGGATATTATATTATATTATATTATATTATATTATATTATATTATATTATATTATATTATATTATATTATATTATATTATATTATATTATATTATATTATATTATATTTCTGACTGTAGCCTATCCATGTTTTTCCTTCTGATCTCCCAGGTGCACCTCAGAATAACACCAGTCTTGTATTTGTGAGTCTTACCTGTAAGTAAAACACATTTAAAGGTTCCCCCCACAATTATAAATCAAACTAAAATAAATAAATGGAATCACAATTTCATCTAATATTGTAATCATTAATCAAGTAATTACTTCTCACAGTTCAGCTGTTATTACAACAACTCTGCTTCTCTCATATAACCACTGTTATAGCCAGGGTTTTGCAGGCACTTGGAAACGATGCTTTGTGACAGCAGTTATCCAGGACATCCAATGTTAGCATCAGTGACGCCAGGTAACCCCGAGAGAGCCAGACTAAGTTAAACTCAAAGGATGAGGCTTTCTTTTGACTTTTAATATTTCTGTCTATTTATAGAAATAGTTTAAAAAAATAAGACCAATCCAAATACAGTTAACAGCACTCAATAGCATGAAGGCGTGGGAGGGGAAAAGGCTTTCTTTGATGCTTATACCTGTAATTTAATTTGGTACCTATCTTGTTCAGCGTAAATCTGTTTAGCAGTGATGTATTTGGATGGTCAATGCAGATTGAGTACATGGTTTTAAATGTTTAGCACAATCCTGCTATGAGTAAGTAGGTATCCACTAAAACATTTAATAAAAACGTGATTTTCTAGCACCTGTAACTTCACAGGAAAATAGGATGATGATTTAAAGTACACAGAGTATCTAGGACCATGCAGTGAGTCAATGACAGCTTTGTAAATGAGTAAGCTGACACAGTGCAATTTTTAGAGTTCATAAATGACCCCAAACACCACTGTGAACACAAAAAGCAAGGCTGTGGTGCAGGCTACTGTGCACTGACACAACACAAATCAGAACCTTACACTATCAGGTATGTCAGCCCACACAGCTATGTTACATTCCTGGCACGGACAGTTGATGGATTACATTTAGGATTACAGCCAGTCAACAGGATTGGCTATTTGCTGTCTCAGTCGTGATTGATCTACCTAGCTGTGGCAGAATGATATGAGAGGCTTGTTTCTCTTCCCTCCCTCAACACCACAGTCTTTGTCCAGATTGATCTCTGCACCAAACGCTAAAGGCAAAATTACCCCATCAGTACATCTGCACATGTGTCGAAGTAGCCTCCATTTCCCCTTAACATACTGAAATTAAGGCACTCCCCCTGAATACTCCAGCTGTGACAGTTATTAACAAGACTGTATTAAACATGATGAATGTGCCATTCAAGCCCAACATTCAGCAGATGTAAAAAGAACACGGCATGCATAATTGCAGAGGGACTGAAAAACGATTCAGTTCCAATCACCCAAATAATCTGAAGGAAATCTGAGAGAAAATGGTGAGATGTATGCAAGAAAAGCAGCGGTAGGGATTGGAGAGGGACAGAGTGCGGAATGTGCGAAACGAATGCACAGCTGCACAAAATGACGAGCATGCATGTGACAGTGGGGTGAGGGTGATTCGTTCAGAGGGGGATTCCTTCTGTACGGCGATTCAGCGACATCATTGTACTGTTGGGATTGTTTATAACGTCTCATCTCAAAAACAACTGGAATTGCTTATTCCTAAAAACAAGAGATGAGTGTTTAAAAGCAAATGCTGGTAGATTTCTTTCTGCTTGGTCATCGCACTGACAAAGCAGTTTGTTTGTTGTCATAAGTCATCACAATGAAACAACTAAATATGCGGGTATTAGTAATTTATACCTCACAGTTGGCCACGTAGATGAACGAAAAAATTTCTGCCATGCACGATCCTACTCATCCTCAATGAGGTAATGCTTTTGACTTTTCACCTTTTATTTCTGACACTGACAGATTATCCCCTTCTGCTTCTGTATGTGCTCTGCCTCATGCTATCCCACTTTGTAATCCTGTCCACCTTTTCACACTCGGCTTTCTCTTCCTGGCACTCTCTCCCTCACATCCCAACTTTAAATAAACATTAAATCAGGCCAAGATAAAACAAGCTGTCAGCCAGTGTTAATGGAACAGATATTTTCTCTTCACAGTAAAGATAGCAAACGATCGTGCTGGGCAGTCTGACATCATGCGAGTGTCAGCCAGTGGCGTCGTGTTTTCAGAGCATGCCGTGGAGTGTGGAAAGTGGTCTCGAAGGAAAACTTGATATGCTGTCAAGGAAAATTCAGAGTTTGGCCATGTCACATGTACTGCTAGTTTGTCGTGAAACTGTTCAGGTCATGATTACTGTTGATAGTAACTCCATGATGGGCTTCAGATCCAGTCTACCATCTCTCATGAGAGTTGGCCTGTCTTGCCCTGTAGGCAGCTCTAGCTCCAATTACCCTGGCCAATGTGCTGTAGAACTGTGTCACTGTGAATTATACATGGCCTTTGTTCATCCTTAACCCAAGAGCACTGGAGACAGCAGTGGATCATGTTTACACTCATCCTTCCACTGAAACATTTATGAACCTCACTGTTGGCTAAAAACAAAACATTTAAATGGTACAAAAATTAAAAAGAGATTGGAAAGGCATTTGTACAGTTATCTACCTAATCGCATTCCTGCTCGACAACACGGTCGATGGTATTTCTGTTTAGCTCATTTTTTAAAAATCTGTATAAATAGTTTGTTTCCAATGTTGCACATCAACTTGTTTTTCTATCTGAAGTGTCCAGAATCCTAAGCATCTTCCGAGCGCTCAATAATCAAAGTTATGCAAACATGAAATTGTGCTGTACTGCGAACTCAGAATCACAGGGGAAATCAAGAGGTGAAAAATGAAATGGGAATTGAGTTTACAGCATGGGCTCTTGAGCTGCTACATTAGATGCAGCCCTTCGCCATGGAAGCCACTGATACATGAATTTAAGAGAGAGAGAGAGTAGAGAGAGAGAGAGAGCGCAAGTGACAGAAAGAGTGAGAGATAGTTCATTTAGGTCTGCATTTTAATTCTGGAGAAGGATTTTTGGTTTAAATTTACTTAAAGACATCTTGGTTTGCCTTTTCCACGCAGCAGTCTAGCTTGCGCGGCATGCGGTCATCGCAGATTTAAAATTTGTTGAGGTGATTGCAAACTTTGTGTTGCTAAAAAAACAACAACAACACATTCTGCACAGTGCTTCGAGTTCTTCTCTTTATTGGAAAAAAAAAACACCCAAGGGAGCTATGATGATTTCAGCTGCACTTTCTGGTTCACCTTATCTACTGTCTCCCCTGCCCTCTCAACATCATTTGTCTGGCTCATCAGACATGTAGTTGGAGCAGCCTCAGTGGTGTTTTCATCACTGCTCACATTACCAAGTGGTACTAGTAGACTTCTAGGAGCAGCAGCAAGTGTTAATGACTTTGTGCAAATGATGTTGTGTTTGCAGGTAGCCGCACTGAATCGTGCGCTCGTTTTTCTGTTCTACCCTTTCTGAAGTGATGTAAGAGCATAACCATGGTATGTTGATACCTGTTTATCCTGCAGTAACACCAGTGTGACCTTTGAAGAGGAGAATAAACTCAAGTTAAATGTGTTGCTGAATTCAACCAGTCAGCTTCAGTCTGGAGCCACGTGTCAGAAAATAGTGGGAATGGTCAATTCAACACACTGAATATCTAGTGTTTAAATGAGTTTTAAAAAAAAAAGAACTTCAGAGTTGCCTTACTTTTTTTGTTTTGAATATTATTGAACTGTTGCTGATAAGATAGACAGCAGTCTCAAATAAAAACACCCACCAGTGTGAAAGGCACACACCGATGTAGGATTTAAATTCTACTTCCTGCCTCTGTAACTGATTTTCTCTGCGATGGGTGAGACGTTAAGTGGCGATGGCCACACTGATGATGGTTGTTAGAGTTGATACATATTGAAACGCTTACCAAGTCAAGCTCATTCACTAATGAGCATCCATCTGTTTGTTTTGCAACCGCTTCCAATACAGCATTTCAGAGAATAGGTCATTGCATTTTTCCACGATCAAGAGCTCAGTCATTACGTTAATTAGGTCTGGCTGTTTGATTCCTGCATGTGTGAACCGTGTCTGTAAGTCCAGTTTACTATAAGCCTCCCAGCTATTGTGCTTCCCACAGAGACTCTGTGAGACTTCAAATGTTCCTGCAACATTTTTTAACTTCTTTAGATTTTGATGAGCTAGTCTAAGACTTAGTAAGGTAAAATTATTTTTTGCTGGGTGAGGATAGGTCCTTCTTCAAAAATAGTATTCAAGCTGTGCAGATAACAACACATGCATGTAATCCACTGAGAGTATTTTGGTAGTTGTGTAGCTTTATCACGAGAAACGTAAAGACACTTCTATAAACTAAGCACAGAATGACGCAGCAGCTTGTCTGGAAAGACATTTTCAGTTCAGCAAGATATTATTTATCATCCATTCTTCCAGTCTTCTTAGCATTATAAAGTAGGCTTCAGACTATTTTAGTAATAAGCATCACTGTGTGTTTTGTCCAAGCTGCTAGAAGCCAGAAAACAAACACTCACTGATGAGAACGTAAGAGCTGCAGATGAGGTGAGATAAGCATTACTAACTGAATTTGAGAGTGTGTTTTTGGGGCCAGCTGGCAGTCATGACAGCAGCTTGGCCAGGCCGTTGGCTTCTTCTTTGTTGTTGATGTCTGTCTGGCCAGATTTTGCCTTGGTGCAGACCTCTGAATCAGTCCAATCAACTGTGTTGACTGATTCATCTGGCATCATAACATACAAACAAACAATATTTTTGATTGAAAAAGCAATGAGTGCCACTGGAAGCCGAATGATTGACCGTTAGCCACTTTAAACAATGTTAGATTCAGGTGGACGTATTGGTCCATGTCCCATAGAAACTGGTTAGAACGGAGGTAACGTCAGACTGGAGACAGAAACAAAGTGTGATATCGGGCAAGGCCAGCGCTGCTAATGCAATCCATTATGCCTTGGAGTTGACAACACATAGAGCCTGTGATTAATGCATTTGCAAACTCTTGCTTGGGGGAATTGGGTAATCTTGCCAGTTTATCAACTTTGCTTCCTCACAGGCCTAAACTTGCAAATTTGGGGCAAATGAAAAAAGACTATACAGGAAAGAAGAAGCAGAATCAATAGCATGGTACACCATGGCCTAAATGTATATTAGAAGTTTGCTTTTGTGAGCTGTCAGCAGTTTGTAACGGCCAGACACTTTTTTTTTCAGGGGCAGGGGGAGGGGGGAGGTGCTGAATTAGAGTGCTTCCCAGCCAGATCACAATTTTAGAGAGGGTTATTTCACACATAAGAGTATACTGATGTTGCTTTTGACTCCATCTTTTAATAACTAGCCATGTATGTCATTACAGAAGACAAGAGGCTAAGCTAGAAGGACAGCTGTGGGTGTCTGACAAGGGGTTAATGTCAAACCCAAATCACTATTTTTAGAGCAACTGGGGGAAAAAAAATCTAGTTATCAAAAATATAATAAAATGAAATAAGCTGAACAACAACTAAACTATATCTAAAAGCAACGTTTACACACAGGAAACACACGAGTTTTCTGGTTGAAAGTCACGACTTTCTTTTTAAATCTGCATCTCTGTTCGTACTGCCTTAATAGCACTGCTAGCTTTGGAAATTTGAAAACACTCACGTCCGTGCGTGCATGCTTTGTCTGCAAACGTATCTTCTTATCCTCAGTTAACCTATTCATGGCACAAGAGCGAGTTTAAAAACCCTATCTGGAGCCACACAGCGGTTTTGGTCCCTGTTAGTGAGGCTTTTGATGAAACACCTTTCTTTGTTATGTGGGGGCAACATTTTACACCCCAACTGACAGTAAATGTACACCTTCATCTTTACGCACAACAACCTGTTCATGAACATTTTATAGTGTATTGATAGCTTTGTTTGTTTTTTTTTAAATACACCCACTGTGCAGCTCACAGTGGGTGTTGTTAGTTCTCAAAAGAAGTACAGCACAATTTACTATTCATGTATGGCAGGGCTGTCAGATTTGTTTATTTGTGCTTCTTTGATCCAGTGTGCAAGTCTTCTCTTTTGAGGCATCCACTGTCTGTGTCCCATGCAAGAATGTTAATTAAGATTTAGATATTTAGATTTTATATAGCCTGCCCGTGTTTTATGTAGGACATACCATGCAACTCCTTTCAGAATACATTAGCTCTGGTTTCTCAATGTAAAAAGATCTTACCCTGGGTATAATACTTCTAAAAGGACATGTTGACCCCCTTTGTCTTGTTTTATTCCTCAGCCTCAGATAAGAATGCACACATGGAGATTGCCTCGTAAAGCCTCCAAAACTTCAGTCCTGTTATCTAACTCAATGCTCCAGGCTAAATCACAGTGGTAGACAGTGTGTGGATAGTATGAGCCTTAAAATTCACATGGGTAGAGCAATCAGCAAAGGAACAGGAAGAAGGGTTTGCTTCTCAGTGTTGTATTAAAAGATTACATGGTTGAAATATTGTCCACTAACTGGCAAATATTATATAAGAATTGTATATTTATATTATATTAAATATAAATATAAGCCACAAACTTTATAGACATAGTATCCTTGCAGTTTTCACTTTCAAATGAGTGCTATTGTCTCATATTACACACTTGGTCTCACACATTATAGGCTGTGGGGGTGGAGGGAAAAAAAGAGACAAAATTAGAACAAGGGAGAGGGAGGGGGTTTCCTCTCCTACAGGGGAAACATGAATAGACCAGAGAAGTGTTGTGGTAATGGATTTGCCATAATACTGTTGAATGTTGTAAAGCCATAGGCTTTATTTGGGTCAAACACATGAAAAGAAATGGACTCTTACGTGTTGTTACTTACCATTTGGAAGCTTATTACTGTTCTCCGTTAGCCATGCAAACAGGCTGGCAAAGTTGCAATTGCACACCCAGGGGTTGCCCTCTAGCCTCACTACCCGCAGGGAGGGCAAGTGACTCAGTGCCCCCACCTTTAGGGAAGACAGTGCATTACGCTCCAGTTCAAGTTCTCTCAGAGAGGTGAGGCCCAGGAAAGCATCTTCACTCACCTTGCTCAGATATGGGTTGTTTCCCAGTCGTAGTTTGATCAAACTCCGAGACTCCCCAAAAGTTCCCTTAGGGATTTCAGTCAAATTGTTGCTGCCAAGGTCCAGGAAGACCAGCCTGGAAGAGGTGCTGAGCGTCCCTGGTTCTATGTGAGAAAGTGAGTTGTTCCGGAGGTCCAAATAGACCAAGTCACTGTATAGAACCAGGAAGTCTGAAGGGATGCGGTTTATCCAGTTGTCGGCCAGCAAAAGTCTGCGCACATCCAAGGGGATCTCATCGGGTAAACTAGTTAGCCCACGGCCACTGCAGTCCACAGTGTGAGGATCTGGGCACAAGCAGGTTGCTGGGCAGTTTTCCCCCCGGGTCCATAACACAGAGGACAGCAAGATGAGGATAAGCTGAAGCCAGCAGACACATGGCAACATGGTCAAGGGGGTGAAATGAGTTAGGGGAGAAAGAGGCTTGGGGTGAGGACAAACAGGAGAGGGTGGTTGGGAGTTGAGAACAAGAGGATGAGGGTCAGAGGGCAGGAGTTTAGGACAAGGGAGGGGAAGGGGTGACTGAAGGGGGTGAAGGGGATCAATCCTCCTGGAGGAACATCTTTTTGTTGTGGAGATGGTTTCTGGAAGGGCTCGGGAATTGTGAGATGGCAGAGCAGCGTTGAAAACTGTTTTCTAAGGGATCATGTAGCGAGCTGCCTGAACAAAACAGCAGCCTGCCTGCTTTGAATGAGGAAAGACAGGAGGATAGTAAGCAGTTGGTCGCTCGAGAGCAAGAACGACTGCTCTTAACAAAGAGGGGAGGGCAGCATGAGAGTGGTAAATAGACACGAGCAAGCAGGGAGTGAAGAGACGTCGGGGGCACAGACAAGGGAGAGGGGGGTTGAGGAGGAGGCTCTGCCCGCCACACTACCCCACAGTTGATCTGGCGGCAGTGACAGACAAAGACAATAAGGTCTCTGACACAAAAGGATATAATATGAAGCTCTGATTCAAGCATGACAAGCAAAGAGTAGCATCGTTGCATCCCTCCATTAGACCCAGGTCTCTGTACAGAAAAGCCCGATGGTCTGACGAGAGAAAGAGAGAAGCTCACGGAACATCGCTCAAGTGTGTGTAAGGTTGTCTCCCCTTATTATTTCTTCTCTATCTCCCAGTGCCGTGCAACATGCTGTGTTACGCTGTCCAGCCTTGCACCAAAGCTGCATGAGATAGAATCCAAATATCCAAGCGGGAGCCTCGTGTATGTAGATTGCAGTGCTGAGCTCCACACAGCCATGCCAATCCAATGTCTGCCTCTGAATCTACCACAGTTTATCACATGCCCTCTCCCCTCTCATTATTTCCAAGGGGCGTGCCTGAACCACGCTGTCAACATGTGATGTCACTTCCTATAATGTCAAAAAGTGATGATTGGTTATATCTTAAAGAATAAAATATGAAATATATGATGGTGTTTATTTTAATGGGTATTCATTTGCCCTTATCACACTATATATGTTCATAATTCTATTCTATTTTTATTTATCAGTGAACATGCATATATATATATATATATATATATATATATATATACATATCAATAGATATAGATATATATTATACAATATATATGCATCAGCCTTTAGTCATGTATATTTATGTACTTGTGGTATTTAGTTTCTACAATGCTAGCATGAGCACAGTTTTGGTGTAGGGTTAAAACGCCCTTGCAGATCACCTGTCCTCTTGAAAGGAAAGTTTATTAATTAGTTAGCTTTTCAAATTATGTATATTTATAACTTCAGTATTTGGAGGTGCATCAAGTCTCAACTCATAATGGAAAGAAGATGATTAATTCTGAGTGTGTGCTGAATTATCCAAATGGGATTTTCTCCAACAGGTAAATGCAATTAGACCACAATTGTTGCAGGTGTGTGTGTGTGTGTGTGTGTGTGTGTGTGTGTGTGTGTGTGTGTGGGTGTGTGTGTGACATGCATGTGATGTTGCCATGCGTGTTAGTTGTCTATTTCCGGGACGGTGTCACGTTCACAATGCAAATTTAGCAATAATTTGTTCAGCACAGGTTCACAAGCACCAAGTCCCCGTATAAGCAAAAATAAAATTGAATCACCACCTGCCCATAATAACTGGCAGATGACAATATCATCCAATTCACTTCATCGCAAATTTAGCAATAGCCGTCTTTGCTAGGCTCACTGAAGTCACAAGCGTCTGCAGGATCAGTGTTGTAGGGAAGAGAAGGCTCTCTCACCAAAAAATGATTTTTTTCCGCACAGTTACATATATGAGCTCTAAACACTAAAGCTGAGACAGTGGAAATTGTTTTCTGCAAACACATTTGACTCACAGTGTCAATTTAATGGCACTGCTGTTATGCACATGGTGATTAAATATTTTCTATCTCGTTGACATCCATTTTAGAAACATCCTGTCTCAGATTGATACTGAAATACTAGTTCATGCATTTATTACTTATAGGTTGAGTTGAGTTGAGTTGAGTGGCTTTATTGTCATTTCAGATATATACAAGTACATACTGAAATGAGACAATATTCCTCCAGGGAGCAGGGGTGCGACATAGAACAAAAAGTGCAAGACAGATACAGTACACAGTGCAGATACACAGTACAATAAATACAAAAAATACACACTAAAATAAATAGAGAAAAGTTCTGATTCTAAAAAGTAATAAAGGAAGAAGACAGGACCGTGGATGATCTACACCAGGGATATTCAACTCCAGGCTGATGTCCTGCAGGTTTTAGATGTGTCCCTGATCCAACACACCTGCATCAAATGGCTGAATTACCTCCTCAGTATGCAGTCAAGTTCTCCAGAGTCCTGCTAATGACTTCTATATTTGACTCAGGTGTGTTGAAGCAGAGACACATCTAAAACCTGCAGGACACCGGCCCTCGAGGCCTGGATTTGAATACTCCTGATCTACACTGATATACATTTAGCAGCATAGATTCTAGCACCAAGGTAAAGTGTGGAAACACTGAGTACAAATTGCAATAATAATACAAGGATGCAGTAGGGCAGTCACAGTAGTGCAATGAAATAGCTGTGTACATTAAGTTGTGTGTGTGCGACCAAGTCCATCATATATGTCCGTGTATTTATTTGTGTGTGCGTGTCAGTCCATGAGGTAAGTGTGGGTATTAGACTAGTCCCCACAGGCTGGACTATTGTAATTCATTATTATCAGGCTGTCCTGAAAGCTCCCTGAAAAGCCTTCAGCTGATCCAAAATGCTGCAGCGAGAGTACTGACAAGGACTAGAAAGAGAGAGTGTATTTCTCCCATATTGGCTTCTATTCATTGGGTCCGTGTTCATTCAAAATCTAATTTAAAATCCTTCTCCTCGCATACAAGATCCTGGATACTCAGGCCCCATCTTATTTTACAGACGTCATAGTACCATATCACCTGCAACCAGGACAGAAACTGCATTGTTCCTCCTGAATCAAAGGTTCGACTGACAGAGTCCTCTCCAACACCCGTGCAGATCATCCAAGAGGCTGAGGAGTGTGATCCTAAAGTGTTATCATTAATCAAAATAATTTGTTATGAAGGTGTACAAAGATAGTCTTGGATATCTGGATTTGTACTTCAGCTTAATGATTATGTAACTTGTCATTCCACACCTGCCCACCAGCTGTCACTACAGAGTTTGCCATTGTTCCTCAGCAGCTTCCTTCAGTAGTTTCATATACTCAGAGGTAATTCCCATGTGCAATAATGTTCAAAATATAGTTGTTCAAAGATGAACATAGTTTCCTGGTCTTAAAGGTGAAGCCAATGAGAAGTGCCTTAAGCCTGCACATACAGGCGCTCTGGCTGATCGGTAACTACGAGAAATTAGCCCCAGTCTTCACTTGAATTATGACCTCAGTAAACATTTTCATAATTAATTGATAATTTCAAGTCTGTTTCAACACAGGATGATGTTCATTTTGTCCCATTATGGTCGGACTTAGAGTAAAACAGACAGGGTATATTTTCGGGCATGGCCACCTCTGCGTTGGACAAGTTGCTGTCTGTCATGCAGTGCGCTTGGGTTCTCAGTCAGATCTATCCTTTGCTACAACAAATAGAAAAAATAGTAAAAAGCAAAACAGGTTCTACTCAAAGCTTCAAAACATTAGTCTGCCAATTAACTGGTAATGTCATGGTGTGTTCATCCTTACAGTCTTCAGTCTTACTGCTTTTTTGTTGCTCGCCACGGCTTTGCTACCTATTACACAAAGTCTCTGTAAGCTTCAGCCCTTGGACGTAAAACCTCTCGCTCTTTAGATGCTAAAAACGTCCTTAATTAAATTAAATAATGCTTTAAACCTATTTTCTACTACTACTATTTTTTTTTTTTGCTTGCATTTTGTTTTCTGTACATTTCACCCCAAATACTTGTTAATTTAGTGGTGTTGCAACTGTTTTTAGGCTTTGAATATCGTCCATGTGTGATGCGATTTCCAGTGTTTGTGTACTTGAGAAACATGTTAAGGTTATCTGGCAACAGGCCACTATGACCAAGTCTCTTGCAATGATTTGTGACTTCAGGCCAATGTTCTTGCTCAGGGTTGTTGATCCAGTGGTAATTTTAAAAACTGATATGTCTATGGGGCCTGGGAGTCACAGCTAAAAGTGTAATCTGTGCCCCCTGACCCCCTGATGCATTGTTTGCATACTTTAAGGAAAGAAAGATTATTTATTAGCAAAACTTTTTTTAAACCACGACAATACTGATAATTGTTTAATCACTCCTGAATGAAATATTGAAATAACAATGATGGCCATGTATTACTGGGTTGATGCTCCTCTGTTCATGTCCTTTTGTTAGCTAAGTGACTAATGCTTGAAAAAATATTAGTCATTCAGCTGTAGTTTTTTTTTCTTCATTGTTGTATTTTTGTCTCACAGCTGCAAGAACATAACTGCCTGCTGATTTATTGCTAAGCAGCTCAGAAGAAATGGGCTTTTAGACCCTCAGAATGGAGATGGTTTACATTGAAATTCAGCTAGAGCAACGCCACCAGTGAATGCTCGTGTAATTACCGCTCTGCTGCTGAGGGCAGTCGTGCAGATGCCCAGTCCTAGAACGTGATCTCCGGAGTCTCTTGACAGCCATTTGATAGTGTAAAAAGCCCTGAAAATGTTTGACCTTTTAGTCTGCTGGCATCCATTCATATACAACCTGCATTCATGATAAGCTTACCGCTTCTCAACCAATATTTTGTCATGTACGTGTCCAATATCAGTGTTGATTAACTGAAAAATATAAATAACACCACAGAATAAAGGGCTTTTCTTTATCGGATCTTAACTGCCACCTTTTACTCACTCGGCTTTTCAATCAAAATTGTACAAACAAGATGAAACAACTGAGAGTGGCTCTCTCATATTCCTGTATACCTATCAATATCAACCACAGATAGATCAATAGATCTTTTAGTTAAACCTGCCTTGAATCAGTAGTGTACAACTCTGCTGCAGAGCTCCAGGACAAAGAAAAGGGAGCTTGACAGCAACTTGTCATTCAACTGATTTTAGCGAAAATGTCTTTATTCATGTTTTACAAATATTGTGCTGTTCTTAAGCCTCTGGGAAAACTGAAAATTCCTTGTTTCCCTTCACTTTGTTGTCCTCTAACCTTGAAAACCTGAGAAAAACAATTTGATATAGACTGTCCACAAGAGGAATGGATAGTGTAAAGCTTTCTCAACAGCTGCTTGCACAAATTGATTTTCTAGCCCTTACACCAATGACACGTAACTTAAGTGTTAAAAGTATTGTGCATGTACCAGGGAGGGAAGAACAAGCAAGTGCTTGACATTTTTAGTGACCTTGTCAGTGGTGATGCAGCATTAAGCATTAATCCAGGTTTACATTGCTGATGTGTTCTGGGGATGTTGTGTGCCATAATAAAAGTACAGTTATGCTGAGCAATTTCTTACATACACATGAAAACCACTAATTACCAGTGAACATACAATTATCTTCTTTTGCAACCATGAATGCAAAGATTCATAGTAGAACGCACAAAACATCAAGAGTTCAAGGAGCAGATGTGCTGATTTTCGATAATCCCTCCACAACAGCCTGAGATTCTCATGTGGCCCCTTGGGAAAATTCATTACCTGTGAATGTCCACAGTAAAACAATATAATGTGTAATGTGAACCATGTTGCTCTTTCAATTTAACATGATGATCTTAGTTGTCTATCAAATTCCCTCCTTCTTTTAACAATTTCTGTCTGTATACGCAAAGAGAACTATCCAATTAACACAAAAATGTTTCTAAAATAAGTTTCGATATAATAAGTGTTTTGATATCTAGTTACAATACAGCTGTTAGAAAAATCAGCTCCAGTACTTTCTATACTGAACATGCAGCATGTTAAATCTATTCTTGACTTAGTACAGTCTTCTTTTCTTTTTCTTTTTTTTTAACCTGTATTTATTCAGGGAAGATACACAGAGAGCATGCTCTTTTGCAGGAACACCTTTACACAGTTAAACATACTCTATATTGCCAAAAGTATTCACTCGCCCATCCAAATCATTGAATTCAGGTGTTCCAATCACTTCCTTGACCACAGGCGTATAAAACCTAGGCATGCAGACTGCTTCTGCAAACATTTGCGAACTCAGTTGTGAGCTCAGTGAATTCCAGCGTGTGCCGTGATAGGATGGCAGCTATGGAACAAGTCCAGTTGTGAATTTTCCTCGCTACTAAATATTCCATAGTCAACTGTTAGTGGAATTATAACACAGTGGAAGCAATTGGGAATGACAGCAACTCCGCCACAAAGTGTCATGTAAAATCAAAGGCAGGGTCAGCGATGCTGAGGCACATAGTGCGCATAGTTCACCAACTTTTTACAGTCAGTTGCTACAGACCTCCAAACTTCATGTGGCCTTCAGATTAGTTCGGGAACGGTGCATAGAGAGCTTCATGGAATGGGTTCCCACATCCAAGCCATACATTACCAAAGCGTCAGTTGCAGTGGTGTAAAGCACGCTGCCACAGGACTCTAGAGCAGTGGAGACGTGAGAGATATGTAACTGAACGAAGTAAATGTTACATAACATA
>JAMQGT020006911.1:0-11260 GCA_024447675.2 Pterophyllum scalare
TTCCCCAATTACCCTGCTGTGTATTTATAGTCTCAGTTTTCCCTTTGTCTCTTGTCGGATTGTTGTTGTTTTATGGCTGTGTCTGCTCTCTGGCTCCCTGTTTCCCCAATGTTTCTAGCTTTTTTCCCAGTTCAGGTTTATTTTGCCAGTTTGTTCCGTATTTTGGTTCTTTTTCCACTGCACTTTTACTTCAAATAAATCCTCATTTATCATCACTCTTACCTGCCATCTCCTGCAATTGGGTCCTCACCTCCATACACAGCCACACAGCCCAGCCAAGCACCGTGACAAATATTTATATTTTGAACATATTTATTTGGA
Organism: Pterophyllum scalare; assembly: GCA_024447675.2. Taxonomy (NCBI): domain Eukaryota; kingdom Metazoa; phylum Chordata; class Actinopteri; order Cichliformes; family Cichlidae; genus Pterophyllum; species Pterophyllum scalare. The sequence continues at coordinate 322 of JAMQGT020006911.1, forward strand.
ATGCCAGGGGTAAATGTTATGAGAGAGAGCACAAAATTGGCATGGATAGATTGCACTGTTGCCAAAGCGGCTTTCAAGTTTAGAGCCCATATCGCTTTCTAACATCAGAACATGTATCAGAGCATACTGATTCAGGATGTGTGGCCTGAGGACCTCAATGCAATGGAGCACTACACAACAAGAATTGTTGGTTTGTGTAGTAATGTTTTTTCATATACTTATGGATATTTTTTTCCACGTGCTCCTTGTTTTTTGCATGTTTCTTTTTTTATTATTTTATAGGTGCCAGCAGTTGGTGAACCACTGTGTTTTTCAATATACTCTTGCTCTATTATCTTTTTCCCAATTTACTACTTTTTCCTTTTGTCCTTCTTTGGCTTTTTTTTTATTGATTCTACTTCAGCTTAAGCTCCTTCATTTGATCTGATATGCTGTTTTTGCAGAGCAACACATACGCAAATCTTATGCTTTCACTTTATTTATTTGTTTGGTTTTTGGTAGATTACTTGCTTCTGCACATTAATTTTAGATTAGAGTCTGTGTTATCATTGACACAGATTGATTATTTGGAAAACTGCAAACTTTAACAAACACAAGATGATGATTCTAAAGCATTCTGAGGTATTAGAGGCCATCACAGTAACAACACACATATGGGCTTGCAAATATTTAATTACACTGAAAAACTGAAATTATCTTTTAATAAGATCTCACCTGTGGTGGACAATGTAAGTCATGATGGAGACAAGTAGACAGAGCAGCATAACTGCAGTGCAGGCATACACCACGGGATGTAGGTAATCTCCAGGGTATGGAGGGAACGATAACACTTTCTTTAGATCCTGAAAAAAATAAGCGTACAATCCATGTTTTATCAAAGATGATAAAATTAATTTATATTCCTTTTGTTTTCCAGATAGAAAGTAAGACTGAAGCTACATAAAAAGTATAATTTCAATAGGAAGGCTTTGTCAAAGAATAAACACTGAAGTGGACAAATGTTCATTTGCAAAGGTTTCCTCAGCAGCCCGTACATCTATCAAACTTTTTGCAAAAAGAACACAGGTCAAAAAGATTTAGTTACCAATGACTCAGCGCTTTGGAGTATCCTAGTATACCATAAACCAGTGGTTCCCAAATTCAAGAGTGCTGCCGCCCACTTAAAAACCTAAAAAATCCCATGTGAGTGTCCAGTAGTCTAGTGTTGTGAGGTTAAATTACAAGCCTACTGAACAATGGCCCATATGCTGTCCACTCCCATCTTCAAAATAAACAATTTAAGCTCAAGTGGGTATTCCATGACTTGTAGTCTAAAACAATTTGAGTGGTTAGTATGACTAAAAAAGTGGTATATACAGTAAATCATAGATTTATAGACTGTAGGTCATAAGTTGCCTTAACCTTGCAGTTGACCCTCCATCCATCCATCCCTCCATTTTCTTCTGCTTATCCAGGGCTGGCTTGCGGCGGCAGCAGCCTAAGCAGAGAAGACTAGACCTCCCTCTCCACAGCCACCTTCACCAGCTCATCCGGACTGACGAACTGAACAGATCGCTATAACATAAAAATACTCCTAGCGAACGCAGCTAATAGCACTAACGAAGGAATCCTTCCCCGTCAAAATAGTTTTTATACTATAATCCCTGGTTAGTGACTAAATATAGACCTGCAGTAGAAATGTATTTAGGAGAATGCTTGTGAATACAAAGCATTACAACATTATGCTCTTGCAGCCCTCAGTTTTTCAACAAAAACACTGATAACACACCAGCAGCAGTAAGCTGTTTTACATGCAGCCTGTCTGCACAAAGGGGCTGTGTCGTTAAAGGTAAGCTCAGGTGGAGCGAAAGTAAATGTTTTTTACCAAAAGAAGCCTTCCCCCCCCCGTAACCACCATTAAACGTTTACTGGTAAACAGCTGGAGGTCCTTCATCAACCATCAGATCAGTAAGTGAAGAAAAGAGAACTTTGTAGCTGCTCACACAGGGAAAAACTGCAGCATGGAAGTTAAAATATGTAGATGAACTGTTAGTACAAAAAAAGGATTTCTTATCCGATTACTCGAGTAATCGATGGAATAATTGATAGAATACTCAATTACTAAAATAATCGATAGCTGCAGCCGTACTAGGGTCCCATAGTAATTACATTTCTGGCTGAAGTGAGCATTATTATTATTCTTCATTCATTTTAATGCTGACTCTACAAGCCTAAGAAATAACGGATTAAAAATTAATCTTTAAGTTGCAGTTATTTATCACTTTTGGATTCAATAAAATGCCAGAGATGTCACATAGCAATGTAAATCATTGTACAGCTCCTTACTGTAGTTGTGTTGCTGCTTAACTGCACTGACATCACCATCTTAAAATAACTTAGTGAACATTATTAAACATGTACAACATGATAACAGTATATTTTGAAATATGAACACTAGACACTAGAAGCAAGTTCAGGAAGCTGTTATTTTTTTCTGGACAAATTACTTGAATTTATTAGCAAACTGCACTTTTATTCTAGCCAGATTCAGAGTACTGTACTGTCTACTGGTTTTACAGGATGACAGGAGCCACTCTGACTGCATGCTTCATAATATCCTAGAAAAACTCTCTTAAGGACTTCTGTTAAGTGTGCCAAGGCAAGTGCTTTGTCACTAAATTCACACAAAATCAACAAGGCCAAATTTCAGGGGCATGGGCAATGAAAAATCCCATTAATTTTGGGTAGATCTGGATAATTTTCTTTAAACTTCTTAAATAGGCTATTGATCAGCAGAGAATGCATTTTCCAAGTGTTTTTCTACTGTTTTTTTCAACTGATTTGCTCATTGTTTTCTCTGACAAATGATTAGCCATTTACAGTTTTCTGATCTGCAGTTTTTGTTCTGAGAGAGAAGAGAAGTACCACCATCTGTCAAAAATGTGAATTATGAGGGGCAATAAAAATATGAGTTATGACATGTCATAATTTTATGACCGGATATGTCATATTTCTAGGACCGGAAATATATTTCATAATATTTCATAATGTATAGTGCCTTGCAAAAGTATTCGGCCCCCTTGAACTTTTCAACCTTTTGCCACATTTCAGGCTTCAAACATAAAGATATAAAATTTTTATTTTTTGTGAAGAATCAACAACAAGTGGGACACAATCGTGAAGTGGAATGAAATTTATTGGATGTGTCAAACGTTTTTAACAAATAAAAAACTGAAAAGTGGGGCGTGCAATATTATTCGGCCCCTTTACTTTCAGTGCAGCAAACTCACTCCAGAAGTTCAGTGAGGATCTCTGAATGATCCAATGTTGTCCCAAATGACTGGTGATGATAAATAGAATCCACCTGTGTGTAATCAAGTCTCCGTATAAATGCACCTGCTCTGTGATAGTCTCAGGGTTCTGTTCCAAGTGCAGAGAGCATCATGAAGACCAAGGAACACACCAGGCAGGTTCGAGATACTGTTGTGGAGAAGTTTAAAGCTGGATTTGGATACAAAAAGCTTTTCCCAAGCTTTAAACATCTCAAGGAGCACTGTGCAAGCAATCATATTGAAATGGACCACTGCAAATCTACCAAGACCCGGCTGTCCCTCTAAACTTTCATCTCAAACAAGGAGAAGACTGATCATGGGCCTCTTGGCTGCATCTCTGATCAGTCTTCTCCTTGTTTGAGATGAAAGTTTAGAGGGACAGCCGGGTCTTGGTAGATTTGCAGTGGTCCATTTCAATATGATTGCTTGCACAGTGCTCCTTGAGATGTTTAAAGCTTGGGAAATCTTTTTGTATCCAAATCCAGCTTTAAACTTCTCCACAACAGTATCTCGAACCTGCCTGGTGTGTTCCTTGGTCTTCATGATGCTCTCTGCACTTGGAACAGAACCCTGAGACTATCACAGAGCAGGTGCATTTATACGGAGACTTGATTACACACAGGTGGATTCTATTTATCATCACCAGTCATTTGGGACAACATTGGATCATTCAGAGATCCTCACTGAACTTCTGGAGTGAGTTTGCTGCACTGAAAGTAAAGGGGCCGAATAATATTGCACGCCCCACTTTTCAGTTTTTTATTTGTTAAAAACGTTTGACACATCCAATAAATTTCATTCCACTTCACGATTGTGTCCCACTTGTTGTTGATTCTTCACAAAAAATAAAAATTTTATATCTTTATGTTTGAAGCCTGAAATGTGGCAAAAGGTTGAAAAGTTCAAGGGGGCCGAATACTTTTGCAAGGCACTATACATTATGAAATATTATGAAATATATTTCCGGTCCTAGAAATATGACATATCCGGTCATAAAATTATGACATGTCATAACTCATATTTTTATTGCCCCTCATAATTCACATTTTTGACAGATGGTGGTACTTCTCTTCTCTCTCAGAACAAAAACTGCAGATCAGAAAACTGTAAATGGCTAATCATTTGTCAGAGAAAACAATGAGCAAATCAGTTGAAAAAAACAGTAGAAAAACACTTGGAAAATGCATTCTCTGCTGATCAATAGCCTATTTAAGAAGTTTAAAGAAAATTATCCAGATCTACCCAAAATTAATGGGATTTTTCATTGCCCATGCCCCTGAAATTTGGCCTTGTTGATTTTGTGTGAATTTAGTGACAAAGCACTTGCCTTGGCACACTTAACAGAAGTCCTTAAGAGAGTTTTTCTAGGATATTATGAAGCATGCAGTCAGAGTGGCTCCTGTCATCCTGTAAAACCAGTAGACAGTACAGTACTCTGAATCTGGCTAGAATAAAAGTGCAGTTTGCTAATAAATTCAAGTAATTTGTCCAGAAAAAAATAACAGCTTCCTGAACTTGCTTCTAGTGTCTAGTGTTCATATTTCAAAATATACTGTTATCATGTTGTACATGTTTAATAATGTTCACTAAGTTATTTTAAGATGGTGATGTCAGTGCAGTTAAGCAGCAACACAACTACAGTAAGGAGCTGTACAATGATTTACATTGCTATGTGACATCTCTGGCATTTTATTGAATCCAAAAGTGATAAATAACTGCAACTTAAAGATTAATTTTTAATCCGTTATTTCTTAGGCTTGTAGAGTCAGCATTAAAATGAATGAAGAATAATAATAATGCTCACTTCAGCCAGAAATGTAATTACTATGGGACCCTAGTACGGCTGCAGCTATCGATTATTTTAGTAATTGAGTATTCTATCAATTATTCCATCGATTACTCGAGTAATCGGATAAGAAATCCTTTTTTTGTACTAACAGTTCATCTACATATTTTAACTTCCATGCTGCAGTTTTTCCCTGTGTGAGCAGCTACAAAGTTCTCTTTTCTTCACTTACTGATCTGATGGTTGATGAAGGACCTCCAGCTGTTTACCAGTAAACGTTTAATGGTGGTTACGGGGGGGAAGGCTTCTTTTGGTAAAAAACATTTACTTTCGCTCCACCTGAGCTTACCTTTAACGACACAGCCCCTTTGTGCAGACAGGCTGCATGTAAAACAGCTTACTGCTGCTGGTGTGTTATCAGTGTTTTTGTTGAAAAACTGAGGGCTGCAAGAGCATAATGTTGTAATGCTTTGTATTCACAAGCATTCTCCTAAATACATTTCTACTGCAGGTCTATATTTAGTCACTAACCAGGGATTATAGTATAAAAACTATTTTGACGGGGAAGGATTCCTTCGTTAGTGCTATTAGCTGCGTTCGCTAGGAGTATTTTTATGTTATAGCGATCTGTTCAGTTCGTCAGTCCGGATGAGCTGGTGAAGGTGGCTGTGGAGAGGGAGGTCTAGTCTTCTCTGCTTAGGCTGCTGCCGCCGCAAGCCAGCCCTGGATAAGCAGAAGAAAATGGAGGGATGGATGGATGGAGGGTCAACTGCAAGGTTAAGGCAACTTATGACCTACAGTCTATAAATCTATGATTTACTGTATATACCACTTTTTTAGTCATACTAACCACTCAAATTGTTTTAGACTACAAGTCATGGAATACCCACTTGAGCTTAAATTGTTTATTTTGAAGATGGGAGTGGACAGCATATGGGCCATTGTTCAGTAGGCTTGTAATTTAACCTCACAACACTAGACTACTGGACACTCACATGGGATTTTTTAGGTTTTTAAGTGGGCGGCAGCACTCTTGAATTTGGGAACCACTGGTTTATGGTATACTAGGATACTCCAAAGCGCTGAGTCATTGGTAACTAAATCTTTTTGACCTGTGTTCTTTTTGCAAAAAGTTTGATAGATGTACGGGCTGCTGAGGAAACCTTTGCAAATGAACATTTGTCCACTTCAGTGTTTATTCTTTGACAAAGCCTTCCTATTGAAATTATACTTTTTATGTAGCTTCAGTCTTACTTTCTATCTGGAAAACAAAAGGAATATAAATTAATTTTATCATCTTTGATAAAACATGGATTGTACGCTTATTTTTTTCAGGATCTAAAGAAAGTGTTATCGTTCCCTCCATACCCTGGAGATTACCTACATCCCGTGGTGTATGCCTGCACTGCAGTTATGCTGCTCTGTCTACTTGTCTCCATCATGACTTACATTGTCCACCACAGGTGAGATCTTATTAAAAGATAATTTCAGTTTTTCAGTGTAATTAAATATTTGCAAGCCCATATGTGTGTTGTTACTGTGATGGCCTCTAATACCTCAGAATGCTTTAGAATCATCATCTTGTGTTTGTTAAAGTTTGCAGTTTTCCAAATAATCAATCTGTGTCAATGATAACACAGACTCTAATCTAAAATTAATGTGCAGAAGCAAGTAATCTACCAAAAACCAAACAAATAAATAAAGTGAAAGCATAAGATTTGCGTATGTGTTGCTCTGCAAAAACAGCATATCAGATCAAATGAAGGAGCTTAAGCTGAAGTAGAATCAATAAAAAAAAAGCCAAAGAAGGACAAAAGGAAAAAGTAGTAAATTGGGAAAAAGATAATAGAGCAAGAGTATATTGAAAAACACAGTGGTTCACCAACTGCTGGCACCTATAAAATAATAAAAAAAGAAACATGCAAAAAACAAGGAGCACGTGGAAAAAAATATCCATAAGTATATGAAAAAACATTACTACACAAACCAACAATTCTTGTTGTGTAGTGCTCCATTGCATTGAGGTCCTCAGGCCACACATCCTGAATCAGTATGCTCTGATACATGTTCTGATGTTAGAAAGCGATATGGGCTCTAAACTTGAAAGCCGCTTTGGCAACAGTGCAATCTATCCATGCCAATTTTGTGCTCTCTCTCATAACATTTACCCCTGGCATTCCAAATAAATATGTTCAAAATATAAATATTTGTCACGGTGCTTGGCTGGGCTGTGTGGCTGTGTATGGAGGTGAGGACCCAATTGCAGGAGATGGCAGGTAAGAGTGATGATAAATGAGGATTTATTTGAAGTAAAAGTGCAGTGGAAAAAGAACCAAAATACGGAACAAACTGGCAAAATAAACCTGAACTGGGAAAAAAGCTAGAAACATTGGGGAAACAGGGAGCCAGAGAGCAGACACAGCCATAAAACAACAACAATCCGACAAGAGACAAAGGGAAAACTGAGACTATAAATACACAGCAGGGTAATTGGGGAACGGGCAACAGGTGAGGGCACAACTGAAACTAATTACACAGACAAGAAAGTTACGTAAAACTAAACACAGAGCACAAGAACTGTCAAAGTAAAACGGGGAACAACTAGACGAAGACAGAAACACAGACTTGACACACTGCACAGGAAGTAAACAACATCACAACACACAAGACCAGAGACATGACAAAGGGACAGAACAGACACAGGGATAGCACACAGGGGACAGAGAAACACCATGAATAACTATAACAAATATCGAACATTAAACAAAGTAAAACTCTAAATGAATAAACTAAGAAACACCATAAAACCAAACCATAAAGATGAAAACACAAAATAGTGGGCAAATGGCCCAGAACCGTGACAATATTCCAATTATCACAGCCATATAAAGTGCAAAAATAATTTTTGTTGTTGGTTTGTGTGTTAAATAGTGGTGCAATTTTTAATAAATTGAATACTGCTAAGCTGTGTTCACACCATTTGGTCACTTGTCTGCACAACTTTAATACAATAGATCCTAACAGTGGTTTTGTAATGCCTAAAGAGGGTTTTGTGATGGTGCAGAATGTTAAATTCTGAGGGGCAGATTTATTAATAAAATGCACACCTTGAGCAAATTATACATATAATGTATAATCATGATGTGAGATATTCAATTTTCTGATGCAGTGTGCTAGCAACCAATGCAATCAAAAGGTGTTTTTTAGGGCAACACTGTCTTTGTGACCAATTTCACCTAATGACAATCAGCAACCTCCAGCAATCACTTGCCAGCTAATCTAAGAATACACATTTTTCCCTAGTGACCACATGTTGCCAGGGGTTCACTGACCATTCTTTAGGCCTGTGTGACTGAGGCCTTAGGTGGCATACTCTCCTAAATGTCATTTTTTCCCCTTTAGTACTTCCAAAGTCCAAAGCTGATTGTATTCATTTCTACTACATTTTAGCTAGCAATAAATAAGACTATCTTTGTAATATTCAATTCCATCAAAATTTTTAATTCAGTTCATTCATTCATTCACCTTAAATGGACTCTACAGAGAAAACCTCAACAGTCAGACAAGCAATTGGCAACAGTAGGAAGAAAAACTCTTTTAACAGGAAAAAACCTCTGGCAGAACCAAGCTCAGGGAGGGGCAGCCGTCTGCTGTGACTGGTTGGGGGTGAGGGGAGGAGAGAGGAGAAAGACACACTGTGGAAGAGCGGCAGCAGAGTGACATATTTAACTTTTCTCATTGTTTGCAGTGTGATCCGAATCAGCAGGAATGGCTGGCACACACTCCTCAACTTCCTCTTTCACACAGGACTGACATTTGGAGTTTTTGCTGGTGGAATCAATCAGATCAACGTACCTTTTGTGTGTCAGATTGTAAGTGTTTTGTTCTTGGTTTCTTACTGTTGTGATGTTTCAAAGTTCTGTTAAGGGCTTTGTAGAGAATGATGACCTCTTGGTCTGAGGTTAATGGCAGACATGTCTTGAATATCCAGTGTGACATGTTGATACAGATATGTACACTGCCTGGCCAAAAAAAGTCACACACTAATATTTCGTTGGAGCGCCTTTAGCTTTGATTCCGGCATGCATTCGCTGTGGCATTGTTTTGATAGGCTTCTGCAATGTCACAAAATTTATTTCCATCCAGTGTTGCATTAATTTTTCACCAAGATCTTGCAGTGATGATGGCAGATTCTGACCACTGCGCAAAGCCTTCTCCAACACATCCCATTCACTCCCATGTACCCACAAATATCTTTGAGAGGATAAAGACCTGATCCAGTGTTCTGTGGCTTGGAGAAAAATCACATTGTTCTTCCTAAATCTGAGGTTCAACCAGCAGGTGGCCTCTGCTCTCAAGTACCCTGACATCAAGCTTATCAGGGAGGGAAGGATAGTTGGTTGGGAAGTATTGTTTCGATAAGCTTCTGCAATGTCACAAGATTTATTTCTATTCAATTCAATTCAATTTTATTTATATAGCGCCAAATCACAACAAACAGTCGCCTCAAGGCAATCCAGTGTTGCAATAATTTTTCACCAAGATCTTGCAGTGATGATGGCAGATTCTGACGATTGCGCAAAGCCTTCTCCAACACATCTCAAAGATTCTCAATGGGTTTGAGGTCTGGACTCTGTGGTGGCCAATCCATGTGTGAAAATGATGTCTCATGCTCCCAGAACCACTCTTCACAATTTGAGCCCGATGAATCCTGGCATTGTCATCTTGGAATATGCCCGTGCCATCAAGGAAGAAAAAATCCATTTATGGAATAACCTGGTCATTCAGTATATTCAGGTAGTCAGCTGACCTCATTCTTTGAGCACATAATGTTGCTGAACCTAGACCTGACCAACTGCAGCAACCCCAGATCATAGCACTGCCCCCACAGGCTTGTACAGTAGGCACTAGGCGTGATGGGTGCATCACTTCACCTGCCTCTCTTCTTAACCTGATGCGCCCATCACTCTGGAACAGGGTAAATCTGGACTCATCAGACCACATAACCTTCTTCCATTGCTCCAGAGTCCAATCTTTATGCTCCCTGGCAAACTGAAGCCTTTTTTTTTCGGTTAGCCTCACTGATAAGTGCTTTTCTTAAGGCTACACAGCGGTTCAGTCCCAGTCCCCTGAGTTCCCTTCGCATTGTGCGTGTGGAAATGCTCTTACTTTCACTATTAAACACTGTTGTTTTTCTTCACTTTGATTTAACCAAACGTTTAAGTGAGCGCTGATCACAATCATTCAGGATTTTTATCCGGCCATATTTCTTCCATATTTCTTAACAAGTATTGCATTAATTAACACTAAATACAAAATACAGCTAAGGAGTTTTATAGGTTTTTGATCATAAATTTAAAAGACAATTTGATCTGATGACAGCACTAGAAGAAGCAGGGGAATACATTATGTTGGGTGCAAAGAGGAATACCTGATATAACTATGCCTAATGGCATACACAAATATACTTATATTAACATCATGTCTTATCTTCAAGGGTTCTGCTTCGCCACTGTTTTGCCATATTCTCACCAAAGTGAATCATGAATTAATTATAATTGCAATATGGGATTGTTAAGTGCAAAATGAATTAAATTCAGCAAAGTAGCACAATGTCTTGCCTTGTAGCTCAGTGTACAAGTGGACATTTTAATTTATTCAGTGGAAGTATTCAGCTTGCAACATTTTGAAAATCTAATAGAATGAACTGGATTTTTGTTGTATGATGATTCCCAACTAAACAGTTAAACATACACCAGTTCACTCAGTTTTGATAAACTCTGTTTCTGACTGTGTTAGGTTGGCATTGAGCATATGAGAAATGCAACCAAGTAGGTTACAT
>JAMQGT020006912.1:0-92472 GCA_024447675.2 Pterophyllum scalare
ATGGGCTGAAGCAGAGGTGGACTCGGGACACGATCCAGGGAATCCAGTGCCTGAGTTTACAGCAAACCTCTGCCATCAGCTGCTTCTGTGACTCTGAGCTGCTTTAAAGTTTTAAACTGATGGTTTATAGTTTGTATGGGACACGCTGCATGTGTCGTGTTAATACTAATGATAACATTTCTCACCAGGTTCCAAAGTCCTTCACTTCAACACGTTTCACGTTCACCTTGAAACAGATTTTTTGTATCGTGGTGCAGAGAAGGTCTGCCTCTGTTTCCCCCACGCCCTCCTGACGTGGGAGGACGTTTGTTGCACGTGGCCCATATCAAAGAAGGCCTCACAGCCTGCAGATCCAAGAGAAAAACTATTATTGGTCCAATTCTTCTATGAATTCTATTTACAATGTGGGAAAAGGCCTGCCCAGGTTTTTCTGAATAGCGCTCCCTCCCATCACCTGAACCAAAGTCAGTTCAACATTGTGTCCCTGGGCAAGACACTTAACACCTAAGTGTGAATGTGGTTGGTGGTGGTTGGAGGGGCGTAGGCGCGAACTGGCAGCCACGTCAGATGTAGCTGTGGCTACATCAGTAGCTTACCACCACCAGGTATGATTGAGGTGTGAATGAATGGTGCACAGAACTGTAAAGTGTTTTTGAGTACCGTGAAAAGTGCTATATAAGGCTAAGGCATTATTATTAACTTGTGCAATATAAGCTTTAATAATGGGGATATGGCTCGATGCCACATCCTCAGGAAACAAGGGAGGGAGGAAGTGAAGCTAGCCGGAGGGAACTCTGAGGAGAGGGTGGAGAATCTGTTCCAGACCAATGAACCTCAGCCACCCTGGGACGGAGGAAAGTCTGTGATGGCGACACCGACCATTTTAATGATTTTACTGAGGAGCTTCCTGGTTTTAAAGCGTGCCCTCGAATGTCACAACACCCCCACACATACCCCCCCCTCCACCAAATTTTACACAATGCGGTCAGACAGGTACTGTTCCCCTGGCAACCACCAAACCCAGACTCCTCCATCAGATTGGCAGATGGAGAAGTGTGATTCATCCCTCCAGAGAACACGTCTCCACTGCTCTAGAGTCCAGCGGCGGCGTGCTTTACACCACTGCATCCCCCGCTTTGCTGTGAGCTCGGTGATGTAAGGCTTGGATGCAGCTGCCATGGAAACCCATCCCATGAAGCTCTCTGTTCTTGAGCTGATCTGAAGGTCACATGAAGTAAAAGCAAAATGCAGTTTTAAATGATTTAATTTATTAAAGGGAACAAAGGGATCTTCATGAAATCACTCTTTATCAGGCAGGTGCCTATTTGTGCAGTTTCACACCTCAGTGAGGTCAGGAAGGCCTGATGTTCTATAAAGTTCTAATGGTTCTGTTGTAACGTTCTCAAATACACGTTCACTCATATCGAGCCTCCGTCAGTCTGAGCTCCACCTCAGTCCATGTTCACCACATCACATCTAAAGGTCCGAGCCTCAGCACATTCCTGAATAATAGAAGTTTAAAACAGGCCCTCAAAACCATCTAAACTCCACCCGACCTTCACCTCTGACGGCTTTTAGTAATGTGATGACAGCAGTCAGGTCGAGAGGCGGAGCTTTCCCTGGACTTCTATCAGGGCGGCGGGACCGAAGTTCAGATCTGAGTCTGCACTTTCCGAGGACAGAAGGAAGCCGTCTTCTCCTCACAGCTGAAGGTCAAATCAGCCGTGGAAGGAGAGAGCAGGGAGGAAGAGGAGTGAGGCAGAATGATGAAGACGACTTTGAGCTGCTTTCAGTTCAAGTTTATTCTGTAGTGCAAATAATAGAAAAGGTTCAAAGTGAGAATTTCATTCATCTGTACAGACGATCAGTGAAGCTGCACTCTGCTCGTCATCACGCTGCTTCATCACAGAGAAATCATCTGATTGGCCGGGACCTCAGCCACATGATGCAGAACAAATCAAACACTTGAAGCATCCGTGTAAAGGTGATCAGCTGGGACCCGGGAGAGACCCGGAACCCGATGGAGATTATGTCTCTCATCTGGGAATGTCTCAGGATCCCTGGAAGGAAGATGACTGGAACACCTGCTGCCACCTGACCTCAGGTGAACGAAAGTAAATGGATGTTTTCAAAACCAGCAGCTATCATGTGAGGGTGCCTCAGCTTTCAGCTGCATTCTGAACAGGAAGTCTGAACCATCATCTGGATCCCAGCTGGACCCAAACCCCCCCAGAGGACATGAGCTGATGGGTTCACAGACCCACGGCTCCACTCAGACATCTGTGAGGTGGACCAGCTGAGCTGTTCACAGGAAGAAACCTCAAAGCTCCAGCAGCATCCACTTACAGCTTTGGTGAGAATGACATCACTCCTCACTGATTTTACCCATAAAGCAGCAGCGTGCTGCTAACACAGCGGTTTCCAGCAGGCGGTGGGAGTGCAGTTAAAGCTCAGCAGAATCAGTAGCTGGTTGCTGCCGCTGGCTTCACGCCCCAACTCAAAATGGAGGACGCTGTAAAGCAGCTTGTGGTGCTGTGACGTCCCTCATGCTCACAGGAAGGAGAAACCTATAAATGATCTAAACTCGGAGCTGCCGGCACGAGGCCTCAGAGACAGGACTGAAACCTCCAGGAGAAAAACGCCGACCTCACTCGCTCCAGACGAGGGCGCCGCCCACAGGGGGGAGGGGGTTAGGCAGTTGGTGCTGCCCCTCAGCAGGCTTCCAGAAGTTGGCCAATCAGGGGACAGTGACCTTTAAGAGTCAGGAGCTAAAACCAGATCGAGCAGATTACACGAGCGGGATGAGGCCTCTCTGAAGCAGCGTGATGACATCACAGTCACATGATCAGCACAAACTGAAAAATATTTCAGCAACAATCAAACAAAAATCAAATTCAGTGTTTCAGAATTTTGAAATTCCTCAACGTTCCAGGTGAGTTTCTTCGTGAAGGTGTTAGTGTGACGTGAAGGTCCTCACAGCAGCTCCGCCTCCCCCGTCCTCAGGTGAAAAACAGGAAATGACACAGTTCAAAAAGCAGGAATGAAACGTGGGGACGGGAGCAGGAGCCGGTCAGTCGCACTCGCTATAAAAAACTCACTATAAAAATATCCTAAAATATTCTGTCGGCGCCGCATCGCCCGCCACGCTCTGAGCCGTTGCTTCTTCTTCTCTGCTTCTCAAACGCACAGAGCGCACTCATTGCAAACTCTTCCTCCCCATCATCATCAGTCTGAGCTCCCACCTTTCCTTTCTCACATCCAGGCTTCTGTTCTCTTCCTCCTCCGATCCCGCTGCAGTCTGAGAAGAAGAAACGGCGTGAGCTGAGCGCTGAGAGCCCGCGGCGAGGTTAAAGGTCAGAACAAGCTCGTTAGTGCGTTTGTTAGTGGAACTCGTCTGCTGAAATCACGACTCCATCCAGAAATAAACCGTCACCAAACTGTGAGAAAATCAAACCCACATTCATAAGTTACAACCTAACACGGTGTCTCCGTTGAATGCCGCCACCATCCACCTACGCACCCCCTCACTCAGAGGGAGGAGCAGCCACAGGGCTTTTACTTTGAAAGGATTTCCCTTTTTTTTCCTCTGTCCTCCTGACAAAGAATGCCTCTTCTTCTCTTCCTTTAAAGTCCTCTCCCTCCTGTTTCCTACCCATCAGTGGGCGGAGTCTGAGCCGGGGGCGCCCAGCTTGTGCCAGTCCACCCAGTGCTGACCTGGGACCAGCCTCTTCAGGGGAATGAAGGTCTCTCCCAGCAGGGTGTTCTCCCAGAAGGCCCCGTCTCCCAGGACCCGCAGGTGGATCACCCTCTGGTCCAGGTCCCCCTGAGGAATCCGCTCGTACACCAGCTGGGGACACAGAGGGGAGAAATGTGATGTTACTATGGAAACACAGCAAACCTTAATGTGAGAGTTCAGCTGCAGCATCATCAGTCTGATTACGGCGCCGTGAACAGTGGTGAATACGTCTGGAGCCTGACTGATTCCCCACACGTGGATAAAACAGCTAAAACCAGCCAATCGCGTCACCTGAGAGCTTCCCTGCTCAGGTGAGCGTGGCCCTTTATACGCTGCGAACCGCTCGTACCATCTCGTTGTAGGTGGGGTTGCAAGTGCGTCGTGCCGCCTTCGTCTTCCTCTTGCTCATCTTCTGAGGGTCGGGGAGGAGGTAGAGCTTCACGTAGGGGTCCGGGTCGGTACCGTCCTGCAGGGGCTGCTGCAGACACACACACACACAAACACACACACACACACACACATATACGTGAGTGTCAAAAGTCAAAAGGATGTAACAGTAATCATGAGCAGCTGTGGCTCAGGAGGTACAGCAGGTCAGCCTGGAATCAAACCACCAACCTTCAGGATCAGAAGGTCAGCGGTTTGATTCCAGGCTGCTTCAGTCTGCATGCTGAAGTACCCTTGGGCAAAATACTGAACCTCGAGTTGCTCCCGATGTGTTCATCAGAGTGACTGTGTGTGTGATGACTGTGTGTGTGTGTGAGAGACTGTTAGTGTTTGTGTGATTGAGACTTGCTGTATAAACCGCTCAGGTGGAAAAATTGTCGTCCATAAAATAATAAAACAGTGATGTCATTATTACGACATAATTGTAATAATGACATCACTGTCAGCTGATAAGAGCGTCACTGACCCACAATACAGCGCTGAGCCGTACATGTTTGGCCTGCGACTTCTGACACACACCCACAGACTGACACACACCCACACCCACAGACTGACACACACCAACACCCACAGACTGACACACACCAACACCCACAGACTGACACACACCAACACCCACAGACTGACACACACCAGCACCCACAGACTGACACACACCAACACCCACAGACTGACACACACCAACACCCACAGACTGACCAGGCCTCGGATGTGGATGACCATGATGAAGAGGTTTTCGTTCTTGTAGGAGATGGACAGTTTGACCTCACCGAGCTCTTTTCCTGAAGCTGGAGACCACGAGATATCTGCAAACACACACACACACACAGACACACAGACGTTTTAATGTCCGGTTTCAGTGTCAGTCTGATATTTGAGTTTGTTTAAACGAGTTAACTTTTTAAGTCAGTTTGGGTTAAATTACTGAAACGTGTTGATAAAGTAGAAAAAGTAGAAAATGCTTTTATTTCAGTTCTGACTCACATTGATTTTATTACCTCAGTTTTTCCTTTTCTGGCCTGATTTTGTCTGTACATCAGATAATGTCACTAAAAAGACCACACAGAGGTGCAGAGGTATGAGCACCGCCCTATAACAGGCCTCCCCGTTGGTCAACGCCACCCTCAGACTGACTCATGCAGTCACCGTCCAATCAGGGAAGAACAGCCCACCGTGGCCTCCTAAAATCCCGGCACACACACTTTTTCCATGTCAGCCATTTTTTCTTTCCTAAAAAATTACTATCTGGGAAATTTCCAGTTTCACTGGAATCAACCAATCGGAGCTGAGAGGAACACTTCCTGTTTGGAGTGAAATCCTCAGCATCCCAGTTTGATTCAGACCATTAATCCTGAAACCAGTGAACGCAGCGGGGGATCCCGGCTCTCTCGATTTCCTGCCGCCTCGCACACAAAATCATCCGCTCGTGTTGGCGTACCTGCCGGTTTGCTCGCCGTCGTTCCCGAACGCTCGTCTCTGGGCAGCGGGTGGAAGAAGGTGTACACCAGGTCGCACTGCACACACAAAAACACACGTGTGAATAAAAAAAAAAATCAGCTTCATGTCACATCTGATTGGACTGTCTCAGCTCTGCAGCACACTGCTCGATGATCAAACATGGCCTGAAAGAAACACATTCACATGTCAGGGAGTGATGATTAACGCAAACGCAGCAGAGCAGAGCATATACCAATCACAACAGCAGGTTTATCCAAATCTGGATTCAGTGACAGCTCTATCAGCCAATCACAGGCTTCACAGGTGGCTCTGCTGATGCTGCAGTGATCACAGCTGGAATCGGCGAGGTCTGCGGCCATTCACGGAGATGAGAATCACACATAAGGAGGTCTAACTGCAAATATAAAGTTCAGACACTCAGAAGAGTCTTCATCAGCACCCATTCATATATATTTATGTTCACATCAAGCTTGGACTGCAGGGTGGAGAAACCAAACTCTGCCTGATGGATGGAAATATAAACAAGTGTCTGAGTATTAATGAGAAATCTATGAGCAGGCGTCAGATGATCATATCAGATCATCTCAGCTCGAGTCCACAGACAAGATCTTTCTTTGGTTTGTGAGCTCTGATGGATCATTAACGAGCTGCTTCAATCATAAAGATGTCCACACCCACTGACAGGAAGTCACCTGCACACCTGTCTGAGTGCACAGAGCTTTCATGGTCAGCGAGGAGCTCAGAGGAACATCAGCCTGAGCAGATGCAGAGAAAACAGAGTGGGACGAGCTGGAAAACTGGACCGACCTGATAGAGCAGTAACCCTCCACACTGAGTGTGTGTGCGTGCCAAACTGATATGTTTCCTCATTCACTGAGTATTTCTGAGAATCAGCAACTCAGCGAAACTCAACACAGAGAACGAGCCAATAAAACATTAAAGATGGTGAAGGTGCTCTCTTACCTGCAGGCAGGGACTCTTGGGGGTCCAGGTGTATGTACACAAAACACGGAGACAGCGGAGGATTTCTGGTTTCCAAAACTCTCCGACCTCACCGGAAAAAGTCGTTAAATTTATCGCTAGTCGCTTTTGGGAAAAAGGTCGCCAGCGGGCTCCGAAAAGCAGCTAAATCTAGCAACATAGTCACTAAGTTGGGAACACTGCCATGCGGTCGCTTCCTGAATGATTAACGGGTGAAGCAGCGAGAGGCGGGGCAGTGGGAAGCTGTGCAGAGGCAAGACGAGAAAGGCGAACTGGTGTAGCTACAAGCATGGTTTCAACACGACCCACACTATATCCACATAAACGATATTGTCTCATCTTATATCGCGTATGAAAATATATCAATATTTTTTTAAAACTCAATATATCGCCCAGCCCTAGGCTGAACCATCCTTCTTCTCTGCAGTCTCACAGTAACTCATTACAGCTTACTGTGCAATGTTTTCACATTCAAGTATTCCATCCATCCATCCATCCATCCATCCTCTTCCACTTATCCAATTCAGAACTGGGGGGGGGCATTCACATTCACACCTATGGGCAGTTAAGAATCACCAGGTAACCTAACCCCACTAACTGCATGTCTTTGAGCTGTGTGAAGAAGCCGGAGAACCCACACAGACATGGGGAGAACATGCAGACTCCACACAGATGGTGGATTCGAACCCAGGAACATGCTGCTGTGAGGCCACCACGCTGCCGCTCTCATGTATAAATACACGTCATGGCACGGCTTCCCGAGTTAACTCGAGCATCACTGGAGCCAGGTGAGAGGTCAACAGCTGTGAGGACAAACACTTCCAGGGGACACGCGTTCATCACACTGTTGACCCGCTGAAACACACCTCGTTGATCATGTGACCACACAGGTGAGACGACTTCACAAGAACCAGAGAGCGACTGACCTGAGCAACCTCCGGGGCAGCGTGGATCAGGTGCCATACATAACCGTTCAGCTCGTCCTTCCTCCTGTCAGCCATTGCCTCGCCACGGGAGCGGCCAATCACAAAGCGGCTGGGGAAACTGTGGGCAGGGCATAGAGGACAGTGAGACCAGAGGCCCCTCCCCCGACGTTTTTTTTTTTTAAATTCCTGCGCCAGTGTATCGCTGCTGTGATGTCATCATTTTAAAAAGCTGCAGTAACACAATCACAGATCTCAGAGTTGGAAGACACACACACACACACACACACCTCTTTACCAATAACTGGAGAAATCGGACAGCTCAGGCGGAGCTCAGGCTTCATCCAGAAAAACTTACTACGATCGAGAACCCTGAGAGTACCGGCTGACCTCGTGTAGGGTCACACCGACAGAACAAAATGTTTTGTATGTTAAAGTTACTGCAGCTGTGCAACATCTGTAAATATGAATGTGTGTCTGCTGCCAGGTGAGGCTGACTCAGAGCCAATTTGTGAGATCTGAGCTGTGCAGAGGTGTGTGTGCGCACAAACATGACTAACAACCTGCAACAATCTGCTCAGTATAACGAGGGTAGGAGGAGTCAGACCTTTACTGTGTGTGTCTGTGTGTGTGTACCTGGGCAGTTTGGATGAGGGGAAGATGAGTCTCAGTTTGCTGTGGAGTTCATGAAACTCTTCAAATGTCCTCTGAACGAGCTGCACTTCCTGCTGACCTTCACGCTCCACTTTGACCACAAAAGCCTGACACACACACACACACACACACACACACACACACACACACACACACACACACACACAGACACACACTCTCCTGGTTAGTTTCTGCTTCCCGTGTGCTTCCGTGTGCTTCCTGCTGCTTTGTGTGGACTCACGTAGGCCTTGCTGCCGGTCCGGACGTGCGTGCAGATGTACAGACTCTTGATGGCGCCGTCGCTCTTCACCGTGTGGAACCTGGGGGCGAATGAAAGTGTGGGACGCTCCTCCGACGAGGCGAACTTCATCTGAGCCAGATTGTGGATGAAGAAGTTCAGTTTGGTGGCAACGCTGCCCAGACTGGACTCAATCAACCTGCCGGGTCAGAGGTCAACGAACTGATGAAAACAGCAGATTTCAGGTGTCTCACCTGTACGCCGCTGATTGGTCTACACTCAGGGTCACGGATGTTTCATGAGAGATCAGTTTATCTTGTTTGGTGGTTCGATTTTTAACCTGAGGGTTTGAGGCACCTGTGCAGGTGAGCGTGTACATACCTGGTGAAGTACATGGTGGCATCGGTCTCAGACTCATGAGGTCGCAGCGCGTCATAGACATACTTCAGATCATCGAGGTCTGAGAGCTCAGGGATCCCACAGGACAACATCTGGAGACACACACACACACACACACACACACATTTAACTTCCTGTTTGGTTGCTGCTTCCTGTGTTTCTGCAGGTGGAGCTGATATTGTGTTTACTGATAGATAGAAAAATCAGAACTGAGAGGTGTGTGTGTGTGTGTGTGTGTGAGTGTGTGTGAGTGTGTGTGTGTGTGTGTGTGAGTGAGTGTGTGAGTGTATGTGTGAGTGTGAGTGAGTGAGTGTGTGTGAGTGTGAGTGAGTGAGTGTGTGTGTGTGAGTGTGTGTGTGAGTGTGAGTGTGAGTGTGTAGTGTGAGTGATGAGTGTGTGTGTCTGTGAGAGTGTGTGTGTGTGCGAGTGTGCGAGTGTGAGTGTGTGCGAGTGTGAGTGAGTGTGAGAGTGTGTGAGTGTGTGAGTGTGTGAGTGTGTGTGAGTGTGTGTGAGTGTGTGTGTGTGTGTGAGAGTGTGTGAGAGTGTGTGTGAGTGTGTGTGAGTGTGTGTGTGTAGAGTGAGTGTGTGAGTGTGTGTGAGAGTGTGTGAGAGTGTGTGAGAGTGAGTGAGTGTGAGAGTGTGTGAGTGTGTGAGTGTGTGAGAGTGTGAGTGATGAGTGTGAGTGTGTGTGAGTGTGTGTGAGTGTGTGATGAGTGTGTGTGTGAGTGTGTGAGTGTGTGTGAGAGTGTGTGTGAGTGTGTGTGAGAGTGTGTGTGAGTGTGTGTGAGAGAGTGTGAGTGTGAGTGTGTGTGAGAGAGAGTGTGAGTGTGTGTGTGTGAGAGTGTGAGTGAGTGTGTGTGAGTGTGAGTGTGAGTGTGTGAGTGTGAGTGTGAGTGTGTGAGTGTGAGAGTGTGTGAGTGTGTGTGAGAGTATGTGTGAGTGTGTGTGAGAGTGTGTGTGAGAGTGTGAGTGTGTATGAGTGTGTGAGAGAGTGTGAGTGTGAGAGTGTGTGTGAGTGTGTGTGAGAGTGTGAGTGTAAGAGTGAGTGTGAGTGTGTGAGAGTGAGTGTGTGTGAGAGAGAGTGTGTGTGTGAGAGTGAGTGTGTGTGAGATGTGAGTGTGTGAGTGAGTGTGTGAGTGTGTGAGTGTGAGTGTGTGTGTGAGAGTGAGTGTGTGTGAGAGTGAGTGAGTGTGAGTGAGTGTGTGAGTGTGAGTGTGAGATGTGTGATGTGAGTGTGTGTGTGAGAGTGAGTGTGAGTGTGAGTGTGAGTGTGTGTGTGTGTGTGTGTGTGTGAGTGTGTTGGACACACCAGTCCCAGCAGGTTCAGGAACAGGTGTGCGTGTTTCCGGATCAGGTTGTACGCCTCGCAGCACAGATCCACGAAGTCGTGGAAGCGACTGGACGGCTTGTCGCCACCGTTGATGACATACGCCATGTCGGAGGTGAAGACGAACGGGGCGCGGTCCCTGCATGAGTCACAGCGGTCAGTGAGCTAAACTCTGACACGGCTTAGTTTGATCCCATGACCAAAAATTAAGGCATCTCACCGTTTGATGTTCCCGAACATCTGGGCGTGGCCCAGGAACTTCCCGAAGTCGATGTGGAACATGTGACCGCTGGTCTTCAGCATGATGTTGTCGTTGTGGCGGTCGCAGATTCCCAGGATGTAGGTGGCCACACAGCAGCCGGCGCACGAGTAGATGAAGTTCTCCACGGCCTGTAAGAGCGGACGGAGGAACATCTCACACTGACGGGAAGATCACAGCTGCAGGTGTGTGCGTACAGGTGTGTGCGTACCTTGTCGTACTGCTCGTCGGTGGGGTTATGTTTCTGCAGCCAGTCGGCCAGCGTGCGGTCTTTGAACGATCCCGTGACGCCGTGTTCCACCTGGATCTTCCTCAGAGTGTCAGCGTGAGGAATCATCTCCACCATACCTGAGGATGAAGTCACACACACCTGTCACTCACACCTGAGGACAGTAACGTGCTGTCAGGCGTCCCCCTGTGCATCCTCACCTCGCCCCCTCCCTGTGGAGAAACATTTGAAGATGACCATCCTCATGTCCAGCCCCTCCTGGATCCAGATCTTGTTCATGATGCGGATCATCTGCAGAGTCAGCATGTCCTGCCTCAGGTCGTCTCCTGACTGCAGACAGAGAGAGAGACGTGGGGTGGGGTCAAAGGTCAGCTCACAGAGGTCGTGTGTGTTAGATCACCTGTGAGGAGTGTTACCTTGAAGATGACATTGATGTTGTCTCCCAGAGGGTCCCGGTTCTGGAAGGACAGCTTCAGAGGGACGGCGTTCGAGTTGAAGAACGTGCAGGACTAGAAACCACAGAAGAAGAAGAAGAAGAAGAAGGAGAAGGAGAAGGAGAAGGAGGAGGAGGAGAAGAAGGAGAAGGAGGAGGTTAATTTTGTCCAATCAGGTGCAAACAGAGGCTGACATCAGTGTGGGGCATGTCTTCTGTCTGAAAGATGGCTTTTAGGGTGCTGATGTCATTTTGGGTGGCGGTGATAAAGCAAACCTCAGGAACAGCAGGACAAACTGTGTGTGTGTGTGTGTGTGTGTGTGTGTGTGTGTGTGTGTACCTGGATGTTGATTCCGGTGACGAGCAGCGCCGGGTTCAGAGGAAGTCTGCAGCTGCTGTTCACTGAGAAGAACTGCTTCATCTCATCCAGACTCTCTCTGAGGACACACTGAACACACACACAGACACACACATTACACGTTACATTTGTTTGGTTCGAGAACGGGAGACAGATCCCTTTAGGGTTCTATCGCCGTGAGGGATGTTTTATAATCACAGTGAAAATAATTAAACACTTCTGTCCCTGTCCCAGTAGCCGGCCTCAATAGTCAGGGATCAGTCCGCCCTTGGGAACGCCCTGGGGTCCCCCCTGGGTTCCCCCCCAATGAGCTGCAGGAGGTGGGCTGGGGAGAGAAAGGTCTGGGCTTCCCTGCTTAGGCTGCTGCCCCCGCAACCCGGCCCCGGATAAGCAGAAGAGGATGGATGGGTGGGTGGATGGATGGGTGGAATTTTTTTTTTAGGAGCAAACAATGCAAAGATTAAAAAAGTGAAATGATGCCTTTAAATCACGCTGAATTCTCGATCAGTCAGGGGACATTTTTAGAACAGATTTTTTTTTTTAATGTTTTTATTTAAAAAAATACCAAAATTTTCTGTTTCCTGTCAGTAAACTGAGCTGCTCTCAGTTTCTGGGTTCTGAGGTAAATGAAGGTGTATAAAGACACCTCACTGGTCAGTTTGTTGTCCCCGGCATCCTCACCTGTCTGGTGGACGGTGCGGTGTCTCGAACTTTGTGAGCCACCCTGGCGAGGATGGAGACGAGCCAGCACTGACGGTCGAACTCCTCCCGGAGGCCTCGGCCAACGCAGCAGAGCAGGGCGGCGAGGAGGTGCTGATAGCGAGCACTGAACTGACTGTCCTGCAGGTTATCCTTCAGCAGCCTGACACACACACACACACACACAGAGTGAGATGGAGGATACAAACAGTGGAGATGAGCTTCTTCTGAAGCTCAGCCTCAT
Source organism: Pterophyllum scalare (assembly GCA_024447675.2). Classification (NCBI taxonomy): domain Eukaryota; kingdom Metazoa; phylum Chordata; class Actinopteri; order Cichliformes; family Cichlidae; genus Pterophyllum; species Pterophyllum scalare. The sequence continues at coordinate 12,386 of JAMQGT020006912.1, forward strand.
AGATGGTGTGAGGAGTTCAGAGGAGAGCTGCTCCTCCTCCACAAGGAACCAGCCGATGAGGTCCAGTACCTGCTCGGTGAGGACACCAGCAGCTTTCAGATTCACGGTGTCATCCACAGCTTTAATTCACAACAGCAAATTTAGCCAACAGCAGGAGTCACCTGCACACTGATGCTTCGAGTTTAAACCTTCTCTGAGGTCATGACCTTCACACTGTAGTGTGAGTGTGCATGATGATGGATTCATGTGTGCATGAACATGAATCAGAAGCAGGTCTGAGGTTCACACAGCAGAACAGGAGGCGGTGTTAAATACAGGGGAAACCTGGGGAACAGGTAAGAACGTAGGTGCAGTGCTCAGAGGGACACTACTCCACTTTTTTTCTCCAAGTGGGAAAGGATTCAAATTCAGAGCAGTCCACTAAATCTCATGCAACAGTAAAGACAAACTGAGGTTCTTAGAAGCTGCTGGTTTCCATCTTACCCAGTAAACATCCTTTTATTTTAAAAAGGGAAATCAGGAACTCTTTTCTTTGGGGAAACACCTGAGCCCTGCAGCTCCAGGTGACTCCCACCCGTCCAATAACCTCAATCTGTGACAAAAACTCAAAGGCAGACCATGCAGCTCTTCTTCTACACGTCTGAGTTCTCTGAGCTCTGCTGTTCACAGCTCAGAGCCTATCAGAGATGATCAATATCAGGATGGCGATCCATGAGCAGACTCACCAGAAGAGGTAGTGTGCGATACGAACGTCCCCGATGGCTCGCCGCAGGAGGAACCGAGCCAGAGAGCTGTCCAGGTAGCACTCGTACTTCAGAGCCTGAGACACAGAGAGACGCGGGGGCGGGGTTAGAGACACAAACACTGACTGCTCCACCCACTCGCTACACTCCAACCCTCCGCCTGTCTGACGGTCATCCTGTTACCTGCACCAGCTGAGGCAGGAAGTCCAGCAGCTCCGGGTCTGAGATGGTGTCCATCCACTGGACTGCCGTCCTCCGCAGCTCCTGGTCTGGGAACCTGAAGCACATGCAGTGATGTCATGGTCAGGTGATCAGAACTTTTTATTATTATCATCAACATCACACCTGCAGAGGAACAGAGCTGCCTTTCTTTACATCACTGTAATGATAATAAACCATCGCCACCATCATCATCATCACCATGGAAGATGCTGAAACATGAGCAGCAGATTCTGATTATCTTCATCACGTAATAAACTCTGTTTCTGCTGACGCTCAGATTTAACTTTATTTCATCCACAGAGCGTGTGCCATCTATGGAAAAACATCTGCCTCCTGCTGTCATCAATCCTGACACTTCTGTGAGTGAAGAGGACGTACGAGGCGTGCAGGAGGCCCAGGGCGTCCAGGTGACCCAGGCAAGCCCACTGTCTGAGCAGGGCGTAGATATCAGGCAGGCAGGCCCACTCCCAGCAAGGGGCGCTGGCCAGAACCAGGGGCAGCGCCGCACTCTCTGACTGACAGAAGGCCTTCTTCTCCCACAGCAGACGCTTGTCCTCCACCGTCAACCTGCAGACACACGACCACAGTCAGGTGTTTCCAGGTTTCAGCCGTCTGAGCTTCCTCACAAAGGAATCACTGAGTCACAAAAACAAGCTCATAGAAACAGGTGAGAGGCTGCTGCAGAGGCGGGGCTCACTGATGAGCCCACCTGTGCTCAGAGACTCTAAAATACTAACCACAGGTAACAGGTACGCATTCACCTGTTAGAGGAGAAAAATTCCTCCATACACAACTCTACCTGATGGTTCACTCTGTGTGTGTGTCTGTCTGTGCGTGCGTGTCTGTGTGTGTCTGACCAGAAGAAGGCCTTCTTGTGCAGGACGTCCTGCAGCTGGATCTGGCTGATGGTGTCCAGCCTGGAGAAGTCGTACTGAGGACAGAAGTCCGCGGGGGGGGCGTACTGAAGCGCACCTCGAAGGACGAGGTGGGGAAGTCCACCTGAGGGATGGACAGAAAATGAGGTCAGACGTTGAGGCCAAAGGAAACCAGGGAACGCTGATGGAGCTCAGCAGGAACTCTCGGTTCACCTGTGGATTCAGCTCACAGGTGAGAGGACCGGGATTGAGAACGGTTCCCGCAGACCGAACGTCGGCGTTTGTGTATGAGCTCACATGGAGAACCTGGAGCCCCTCACAGACCACCTGACCCAGGTGACTGCTTCATTCTTTGGAGTCCTTGGAGACCGAAGCAGTCACCTGGATGACGCAGCATGAATCAAGATGCCTTTTAAATGTTCGACATTTGCATGAGGTCACTGAGTATCCAGGTGTTTGCAGCTGTCAGTGGCACTCACCTGCAGGATGACGCTGTCCGGCTGGCTGAAGTTGGGCGAACTCGTGCGGGCGTTTCCGCTCCTCCCTGGGGCCGAAGGCCACAGACCCAGCAGCTTCCTGCCACATGTCAGCACGCTGCAGACACACACAGACACATGATCAGTCCACACACGTCCTACTCAGCATCAGGGAGTGTGATCTGATAATGATTATGAGAAGCTGAAGAATAAGCTCCGCCCCTTTCTTTCTCATTTTTATTCGTGGGTTTTCATATCTTTCTGTTCTCTTTCCACTCTGGGTTTTCAGGTAAATGTGAGGAAGCAAGCTGCTCCTGGGAGGAAATTACATCACAAAGCCTGAGCAGGAAGCTGCAGGAGCGAAGGAAATGTGTGTGTTTGTTCAGCTGCGAGCAGGAAGTGAAAAACCATCAGCTGATCTGTCAGAGCAGAGATGCTGCAGGAGAACCTGGACCGTTTGTCTCCATGTGAGGACTTTAGGTTTGCAGGTTAAATGAGGTCAGGCTCCGGCGTTGGAGTCTCAGGGTAACTGCACTGAGGTGTTACAGTTATCGTAACCCTTAACCTTGCTGGGGGACAGACTCCGCCTCTGAGCATCACATGTTGCTGTCTGTGGGTTTTATGTCTAATATCCTGGTTAACAGGAAGGGGACGGCAGCATCCTGTGCCTCTGCTCTGCGTTACAGTCACTCCAGTACCTTCTGCCTCAGAATGGCCCGACATCATCCCTGAGAGGCGTGTTTGACTGATTATAGGTCAACAGGTCATTTACACCAATCACTTTTGGCACAACACCGACCCCAAGCTTGGAAAAATGGAGGGTGGGGTCAGGAAGTGCATCTAGCAAAAACTCAGTGCCAAATCAAACGTGTGCCGTCCTCTGGGGCAGCTCCTGTGAAAGTCAGGGAGCAGTTGAAGGTACCTTCATCCCATCGCCCTATTAGCCATCCATTAAATGAGCGGCGGTGGCTAAAACAACGTAAATGTTACTGCAAACACCATCAGTCCTGCCCGTCTGTAATAAAATACAGACGGTGCTGATTTAACCGTTATTTGTGTCTCGAAACTGTCATGTTTCACTTAAAGGCCCAAAAACAGAAGCAGCGGCAGCCTAGCTCACCGTCCGTGACCTCACCAACACTGTCCGACAGAAACATGGAGAAACACCAGCGGACACACAGCTTGACCTCTGACAGCCTAAAATACCGTCTGCCTCACCCATCCATCCACTTCCACTTATTCTTTCCAGGGTTGCAGCGGGGCTGGAGCCTATCCCAGCTGTCATAGGGTGAGAGCCAGGGTACACCTGTACAGGTCTAATACAGAGAGACAGATGACCATTCACACCTATGGGCAATTTAGAATCACCAATAATCCCACTAACTGCATGTCTTTGGACTGTGGGAGGAAACCCACGCAGACACGAGGAGAACATGCAAACTCCACCCAGAAAGGCCACCGGGCCAAGGTGGAACTCAGAGGCTAACCACCACAGCACCACCCGTCTGCCTCACAGAATCCTAAAATATTTGTCACTGTGTTTTTGTGCACTACATCAGTCACTACTGATACTGTTTAGTATGATGTCTCTAAATATTGTATTTTTTGCACCTGTGGTGAGTATTTTCCTGGGTATTAATAACCAGCCTGAAATCAACCCTCTTCAGTATTTCTGATTCACACCCAACAGCATCTGACTAAGGTACCATAACAGTCTTCTGTCATTTGGGTGGGTGGGTGGATGGATGGGTGAAGTTACTGACGAAGGGGTGGATGGACAAATGAAGTTGATGTAGATGCTGAAAATGACAGCCTCAACACTGCATTTAATCTATTATTAGATCCAATTGGCTTCTGTCAAAATGTAAAGGAGCCCACCCACCACTTTAATCATACTCTGGATCTTGTCCTGACATATGGCATTGAAACTGAAGACCTAACAGTATTCCCTGAAAGCCCCCTCCTGTCTGATCATTTCTTAGTAACATTTACATTTACTTTAATGGATTACACAGCAGTGGGGAATAAGTTTTATTACAGTAGGAGTCTTTGTGAAAGTGCTGTAACTAAGTTTAAGGATCTAATTCCTTCATTATTATGCTCTTCAGTGCCATGTGCCAACACAGTGCAGAGCAGCTACCTAAACTCTGCTCCCAGTGAGGTAGATTATCTCATCAATAGTTTTACATCCTCACTGCGTACGACTTTGGATACTGTGGCTCCTCTGAAAAGGAAAGCCTCAAATCAGAAGTGCCTGACTCCGTGGTATAATTCACAAACGTGCAGCTTAAAGCAGATAACCCGTAAGCTGGAGAGGGAATGGCGTCTCACTAAAGTAGAAGATGCTCATTTAGCCTGGAAAAAGAGTTTGTTGCTCTATAAAAGAGCCCTCCATAAAGCTAGGACATCTTACTATTCATCATTAATTGAAGAAAATAAGAACAACCCCAGGTTTCTTTCAGCACTGCTGGTATTTGTTTAGACTCTTTGGCTCCAGTTGATCTTTTGGAGTTAACTTCAATAGTTACTTCCTCCAAACCATCAACATGTTTATTAGATCCCATTCCTACTAGACTGTTCAAAGAAGTCTTTCCAATTATTGATGCCTCAATCTTAAATATGATCAATCTGTCTTTATTAGGTGGCTATGTACCACAGGCCTTCAAGGTGGCTGTAATTAAACCGCTACTTAAAAAGCCATCACTGACCCAGCTGTCTTAGCTAATTATAGGCCAATCTCCAACCTTCCTTTTCTCTCCAAAATCCTTGAAAGAGTAGTTGTAAAACAGCTAACTGATCATCTGCAGAGGAACGGTTTATTTGAAGAGTTTCAGTCAGGTTTCAGAATTCATCACAGTACAGAAACAGCATTAGTGAAGGTTACAAACGATCTTCTTACAGCCTCTGACAGTGGACTCATCTCTGTGCTTGTCCTGTTGGACCTCAGTGCAGCTTTGATACTGTTGATCATAACATTTTATTACAGAGATTAGAGCATGCCATAGGTATTAAAGGTACTGCACTGCAGTGGTTTGAATCATATTTATCAAATAGACTCCAATTTGTTCATGTAAATGGGGAGTCGTCTTCACACACTAAGGTTAATTATGGTGTTCCACAGGGTTCTGTGCTAGGACCAATTTTATTAAATTATACATGCTTCCCTTAGGCAGTATTATTAGAAAGCATTGCATCAATTATCATTGTTATGCAGATTATACTCAGCTTTATCTATCGATGAAGCCAGATGACACACATCAGTTAGTTAAACTGCAGGAATGTCTTAAAGACATAAAGGCCTGGATGACCTCTAATTTCCTGCTACTAAATTCAGATAAAACTGAAGTTCTTGTACTCGGCCCCACAAATCTTAGAAACATGGTGTCAAACCAGATACTTACTCTGGATGGCATTACTTTGGCCTCCAGTAACACTGTGAGAAATCTTGGAGTCATTTTTGACCAGGATATGTCCTTCAATGCACATATTAAACAAATATGTAGGACCGCTTTTGTGCAATATTTATAAAATTAAAAACATCCTCTCTCAGACTGATGCTGAAAAGCTAAGTCATGCATTTATTTTTTTTCCTCTTCAGCTCCTCAGCGGAGACGGACGCGCTTTTCTTCCCTCCCCAACCCTTCCTTTTTTATCCTGCTTTCCTGCTTAGAGCGTCTCTTCACAAAGCTTCCAAACTAGAATTTATAATTATGGATCTGGTCAGCTGGTCTCTCAATGCTATTTTGTGATCAAATTTTTCACCATGAAGAGATTGGGGAAAGGAGAACCCTATTCCCTCCTATCCAATTGACATTCCCAGCTGGCTACTTTATGGATTCCTGGGTGGGTGGAAGATGACGTGCCTGGCTGTACTGTCGATTGAGAACATGCACATTTGGCTTATTGACACTAGGATTTCTCCAAATTGGTCCTGGAGATACCTGACTTGTCGTTGCAATTTGGGAAGTCTAGGCAGCTGTTGGGCCGTGGTAAGGCTGCTTATGACGGGATAGCAGGAAGGTACAGACTCAACTCAGACTCTGTATATATGGAGCTGATTTGGAGAGGTAGGAACGAACCAAGAGGATTCGGATAATAGGATTTTTTCACCACTGAGAGGTACCAGAAAGACGAAAGTTGTAGAATCAGGAATTTGACTCCCTGATGGCCTTGGACTGCTGCTTATCAAACGGTTCTCCTAGATGTTTTTGTAAACAGATGCTCTACGCCCCCCTCCCCCCGTCCTGTCTTCTCCTGATCTGTGTTGGACTGATCTCCCTGACCTAGCTGCTGATGAAAATTTCCATCTCTTATCAGAACTATTAGCTGAGGAGGGGAGTTTGAGTCAGCTCACAGTAGCCCGACCCCCCCCCCGTCTCTGCTGGCTCCCTTCATCCCTGCCCCTCCCCACCCTACTGCTGGTGGGTGGACGGCGGGCAGACAAACGGGCGGACGGGCGGGCAGATGAACAGGCGGACAGAGTTACGGATGGATGGGTGGAACTTAGACATTTGCAGATTTCCACACACACTCCTGATTGAGGGATCAAAGCAGATGAGTTTAAATTTCCTGGAAACGTGAAGCCTTGTGGCTCTGATCAGACACTCTCCAAATGCTTGAGATGGCAGGAGGCGGAGCTTTGGGCTTCACGCTGGAGCTTCCTGTCAAAGTCATTAACTTAGCATAAAGAGTGTTAACAGGTAGTAACTGCTAGCCTTGCCCTGGTTGACTCTGGGCAGTCACTTCCTGTGTCTGAACATCATGTGACTCACTGTCTGAAGTTGAAGAGCGGCATGGTGACCCAGCCCAGAGCCTCGATGCTGCGCCGCTGCTTCCCCTTCTCCTCGGCTCCTCCAGGGGGCGGCAGAGGGCTGGCGTACAGTGTCACTGTCAGCTGGGACTCTCGAGGTAGCTGGTTGATCTGCACAGGGAAACACACCCTGCGGGGAGACGGAGAGGGGCGGGACTTAGTGTTTATCCCAACAAACAGTTTATTTACTGAGAATCAAAAAGCTTCCACACAGAGCTGCAGGACAGGATGTGTCCGCTTGATGTGGCCTCTTATTCAGGGCTGAGCTGAGGCTGTGCAGGTGTGTCTGATGTTTGCATCTGCTGGAAACATTATGGTGTTGGAGTGACTCTACTGTGTCCTCAGGTGTGTGTGATGTCACCGCTCTGACAGGTGAGGGTCAGGTACATACCTCTGGTCCCAGACCACCAGATGGAACAGGTATTTGCCAACCGACTGCTTGCTGGTATGCTGCGGTGCACAGAGCTCTGCCCCTCCGTGAGTCAGAGAGCAGGACAGGAAGAAGCCCTCGTAACTGTGACCAATGAGACAGCAGGACAGGTGAGTTAAATCTGAACAACACCTTGAAACACTTATATTCACACCCCTCCCCAATCACCACACTGACGTCTCAAATAGAAAAACTGATTTTATTCTGTTTTTGTAAAAATCTGTATCACTGCACCTCCAGGTGATAACGCAAAGTGTGACGAGCTTTCCTCTGAGTGTGTGTGAGTCTGTGTGTGAATGTGTGTGTGAGAGAGACTGTAAGAGAACCAATCTGTCACAGTTAGGTTGTGTTTTGGGTGGGGTTGGACCCAAATGCAGGACGCGTGAAACTGGAGCTTAACTCTAACAGCTTTAATCTGCTGGAGGCTCACAAGTTACAACAAACAACTGAATCTCAACCAAGGCTGAAAACAACATCACAAATAAGCCTGGGAGAAATGAAGGGGGACAAAACACTAAACAGGGAATGCACAACCCGGGGGGGGGACTGAGGGCTTAAATACACACATGCTAGGTAATAAGGGCATGTGGAAACAGCAGGGAACCACAGGTGAACCAAATGAGACTAATAACACAGAGGAAGCAAAACTAAACTCAAAGCACAGGGAACACAGGACTGTCAAAATAAAACAGGAAGTGACCAAACAAGATGCAAACGCAGACTTGACACCACACAAGGAAAAACACGGGGAAGACTAAACTCTAACAATACAGGAAAGGGAAGCTAACACCACACAAGGAAACAACAGGAAGGAACTAAACACAAAAAAGGGCTGAGACACGGGGACAAAACACATACAGGAACACAAACACAGGGCAGACCAGAACAAAGGGAAACCAGAATAACATACAAATAACTAATAACAGAACACCCAAACAACAACAACAAACCGAGGATCTAAACTGTAAGGAAATCTAAGAAAACACAACCACAAAATACAACAAAAACAGAACTCAAAACATGGGGCCACCAACCCAGGACCATGATTCTCAGATGAAAGGAAACGAGCAGAAATGATTCACATTCTTGTTATTTTATCATGTTTGACTGAGCTGAACATTCAGACGTCACGTTCAGGAAGTTTAATCCAACCTCGGACTGCAGCGGTGACAGGAAGTGAGACTCGGATTATTGCCTGATCTAAGGAGGAGAGGAGAGAGGAAACAGGAAGCATTCAGCCCTCTTCTGTTGCCGCCTGCAGGTGGCGCTGCACTCACAGGAAACCTACAGGCTGACTGTTATGCTCTCTGTGATGCAGATGACAGCAGCCAGGTGCCGGCCCTGCCTCCTCTCAGGGGTCAAAGGTCAGGCCTGGTTCCCATGCATCATCCCTTTGTGCAGGCGGGGGAGGGGCGGCAGCTCAGAGAGAGGAGCTTTTGTTTGAGGACCACAGAGACGCTCTGTGCTGAGGACGGCTGGCTCAGGGCCGGCTGCAGCCTGCAGGGGGCGATCTGCTGCACCTTCACAGCCCTGCGCTGCCCCACACACTCAGGCGAGGAGAACACCAAACCTAAACCTGTGTCTAAACCTCAGTCTAACCCTTCTCTCTCCTCAGCGAGTCTCTGCACTCATAGCCACAGCTGTCTGAATCCTCCACATACTGAGGAGAGAAGCTTCAGGACCTCCTTTATTTCCTCCTTTAGCAGAGGAGACACTGGAGCATCGCTTATGAGAGGAGGAGATAAGTTCATCCCATAATCCACAGAGATGCACCTTCATGTAAGGTTCATGTAACCTGGAGGTTATGGACATAACCCGTGTTCCCTGAGATACCACACACACCAGTATGGAGACTCTTGTGACCAGTCTGAATAATATCTGCATAAATGAGACCCGTCTCATCTACTTCATCCATCTCCTCTCCACCTCAATGCTGCACTTGGACAGAGGAGAACACCTGTGTCCAACTCACACTTCAACCTGTGACCTTAATGACCCTCACAATGGTAGGGTGGGCAACATCAGGACCACCTCCAAGGTGACCCCCCCCCCCGGACTCTCCATCAGCTGTTAGAACTGAGGAAGCCTCTCAGATCAGAGGTAAAACATCTTCATGAACCTAAAAGCACTTTAACCACCTGGATGACTGAGAACCTACAGCCCAGCCAACACTTCCACCTTCTCAGCCGCCATCAGCATTTCTCACCACTCAGCCTCGCTAACCTCACGACTTCACTCCACCTCGTGGTTTCCATTCAGGCCGACAGAACCAAACCAGACCAAAGGAGACAGGAGGCAACGTCTGGACACAGGGCAGCTCGTTCACAGTTTGAAGAATGAATACAGAAATGCTGCAGGGCTTTAGTTTCAGACTTACTCTGGTTCTGGTTTCCATTCCATTCATTTCTGTTTAAAAGCATCAGTGTTGGTCTGCCCTGTGTTTCAGGTGGTGTGTGTCATGCCGTGAGACTTAAGAGGTTAACAGCAACTCTCCTTCAGTCTGCAGCTGGGTGCGTTTTGTTTGTTTACCTGGCAGCCCAGGTGATGGGGATACGGTGGGCGGCGTACACATTGAAGGACAGGACGTTGGTGACCAGGCCGGCCTCCTGGATGGGCGCCGTGCAGGCAGTGACTCTGTGGCGTTGTGTGGAAGTTGGCGTTAAACGTGCTGCAGTAAAGCTCCACCAGATCCAAGATAGCTGCCGTCAACTTCTCCACCACTTTTTCTGTGAGGCAACAAAAGCGCACAGTGAGCTGTTAGAGCGGCAACTAGGCAGCAAACCGGCCTGAAAGCATCACGTTTACTTTAAAGTTTATTAAAAGAATCAACTCAGTCGCTTTAGGAGAAGGGCGGAGTGCTCAGACCGAGCGCCCTGCCTGCAGGTGAGGAGCTACGCCTGCAGGCAGGGCGCTCAGAGTTTAATTTACAGGTGTAGCACCTCCTCGAGGGAGACCCAGGACATGCTGGAGAGATCACAGCTGGTCTGGATCTGCCGCTGGAGGAGGAGGCTGGGAGAGGACGGCCTGCACGGCCCCGACGGGGCAGAAAATGGACGGACGGAGAAGGTTTTTAGAAATGGAGGGAAACTATTTCTATGACTATGATGCCGCTGTAATTAAATATGAGGACATTATGTTTAAGGCTGAAGATGATTTACACATTAAAGCTACACTTCATTCCCTGGTCATGAAACTTCTTCAGCTTATTCAGACTCATCTCCACAGTCAGTGCTGCTGAAATGAAGTAACAAGGCTGCTTTTCCATTTGCCGTTGATGTGTACCTCTGTTCTCTCTGACAGCCAGCACTGATGCATCCTGGGAGGACAGATGAGAGGAAACCATCAGTGAACAAAGTGATACATCAGCACTGCCGCCGCCTCTATAGAGAAAACTGAAGGAGACTTTTACCTTCAGGACTTTGGGCTGCAGGCGACATGGGCACGCTGGGAGCTGGTTAAGGGCTGAGGTCACATCGGGCGTCTCCACAGCAGCCAATGAGCTGCAGAGCGCCTTCACAGATTGGACGAGACGTTCCACATGCAGCGGCAGCTCGACCTTCACAGACCAACAGGACAGAGAAGAAGGAGGTGGCTCAGCATGCAGCTCTGGAAAGACTTCCTCTGACTCTCTGACAGTTTGGAGATTGGATCTGATTTATTTTTTATTTCAGGTCCTTCAAATGTTAACCAGAGTGTCCTGAGCGTGTCCATCCCTGAACACTAATAACTAACTAATAACTTCATAAATGTGAACAGTCAATGACCCTAAAGATGGACAACAATATCAGCAGAGAGCATGCTTTCTTTCTTTAGGTGTGTGTGTGCCTGTGTGTGTGCGTGTTACCTCTGACAGCAGGAAGGACTCTGCTTCATTGTGAAAGGTATCAAGCAGCAGCGTCAGAGCCTCCCTGATCAATACAAACACAGCTATTACCAATAAATCGACCATGAACTGATTGATTTGGTAAAGGAAATTATCTCCCACTTTAACTGAGGTCTGGTGTGAGCTGCAGGCCCCGCCCCTCACCTGGTGACGGTCTGTTTGATTGGACGCTCCTGCAGCAGGATGCTGTGGTTCATGGTGGACGCCGTCTCGTCGTCTTCTTTCTGTAAATCCAAAGATTAACATCATAAAGTGGCGTGATGAGGCGTGTTTTCACACCGGTCCATCCCTTCACACATCACAGAGCCACCTCTGCTGTGGGCGGGGCTTAAATGTCTCGTTATAGTTCCTTTTATCTGTAAAAATTATTTTTATTTTCTATGATGGAAACCACATTAATGAAGCGACTCTGCTATTGGCTGCTGGCTGGAGTAAGCTGATGCCACTGGCAGCAGAGACCAGCCAATAGCAGAAGACGCCTTCAGCACATGGTTTCCACCTCCATGTGTCAGGCTGCACCTCTGAACAGGTGAGACCGCAGCTCTGAGACTGTGGGACATACAGGTGAGGAGTCTGTATATGGACTGAACCCAAATTTTGTTTGAGAAACTCAGCTGTGATTCGTTGTATCGTTACTGGCCGATTAAAGCTGGCAGGTGGGAGAGGACGTACTTCCTGTGGGGGGTCAGGGTCTGTGCTGGGAGCTCCTCGGGCATGCTGTGTAGCTGCTGCTAATGCACTCTTCCTCCTCCGCTGCAGCCCCACCCTCTCCATTCATGAGCTCCTCCTTGCGGAGACTCCCTCACATTAAAGTCGCAGCTCTGGTTTCTCAGATATTCATCCTCATGGTTTCCCAGTTTCCCCATCTTCCACTTCCTCCTGTGCCTTAACTTCCTGTTCTTGTCTTCCTCCCGATTCCCTGATGATTTCCACCTGTGTCTCCTTTCCCTCCTTTGTGATAGACAGCCCCGCCCTCACTAGTCTTACCTGTATTCAGTCTGCCCTGTAGGTGTACTGACTAAGACAGACTAGAGCAGCTTCTATCTGAGACTGCTTTCAGGACGAGCAGGAGAATGTTCCAGTAACTGATGTATATGATCATCACACCATAATTAAGAGTCCTCAGCAGACAAATGAGTGAATCTACCTGCAGTTAAGCCCCGCCCACACAGGGATCACTCAGTGGCCGATGGCCAGTTGACTCATGTCAATCAGCAGCAGCCTTCCATCCCTCAGGTGTTCAGTGACACTTCAGTGTCTGCTGCTCTCTTCCCATGTGAACCTCACTGGTCTGTTTTTCGGTTTCTGTCCCCAGCTGAGGTCAGCAAGCGTGAAGAGGACGTGAAACGAGCTCAACAACGACTCAGATACCTGCTGATCTCCACACTTCTCTCAGGTGTGCTCACAGGGAGCCGAGGGACCCGGGTAAGAGCGCTGTTTCATCACACTGAGTAAACAGGAAGTGCTGCTGGCTCTACTGTGTGTGTGTGTGTGTGTGTGTGTGTGTGTGTGTGTGTGTGTGTGTGTGTGTGTGTGTGTGTGTTGGTACCGTCCGGGCCAGCTCTGTGGTGATGGTGGATCTGTTGGTGAGAAACAGTCGGACATCCCAGTCGAACTTCAGACACTGCTGAACGAACTCGAGACCGGCCAGAGTCTGGGAGCTGGGGTGGGGAGACGGGGGGTGGGGTGGGGAGACAGACAGGGTAAAAAAAAACAAAAAAACCTAATAATTTTGCTTCCACCAAAAATAGTTTCCAGAATAAAAGCAGTCCTCTTGCACTCAGCTGTGATGCTTTTATTTTCTTGTGACAGTTCTGAACCGTGTCCCTCTCAGAGGATTTCTGGAGCTTTCGTTTGTCAGGAAACGTGATGAACGCTGTGACAGCTCTGCCACAGACACTGATGGACCCCGACAGCTGTTTGCTCCACATGTGATAAACACTCACTGTTTCACCACAGGAAGTTCAGTCGACCTCAGAGTAACAGGATATCAGAGAGAAACACACTTCCACCAACAGGACACAGACACACAGACACACACACACACACACACACACACACACACACACACACACAGCTGCTCTGGGATTTATATGCTCATATCAAACTGAGGACAGCTACAGCTGCTTTATTTAAATACATGTCTACTCTGTGGGGACATTCTGCTTTATATGGAGAGGGATTTCCACGGAGGCGCCTCACTTTGTGCCAAAGAAGCATCTCACAGCCAGAAAAACTGGTCGGACAGCAGCGCCGTCATTTTGTGGGTGGAGGCGGGGCCCAACAGGCCCTCTGAGACAGCGAAACCGCCAGCTGTGTGAGCCCAGAGCTGGTGTAGTGTGTCCTCTTTGTGTGCGCCCATTAGTACTGCTGGTTTAGCTGCAGCCACAGCTCAGCTGCTCTCTGTTATTACGTCTGAGCCACAGACCACAGATCAGCCTTCCTGCTTCTTTGCTGCTTCTGGAAAAGGAAACTCCTCACCACAATGGAGATGATGAAGAGCTTTTTCTTCTTTTTTTTCTGTGACAGCGTCAGACAGGTGGAGGGGAGTAAACTGGTCCCTGAGCTGCACAGACTGACACCTGCTGAGCCTCTCTAGAGCATCGCTCTGATTGGACCACGTCCATCCTCCTCTGAGCAGGTTACTCTCAGTCACTCTGAGGCACCCTGTTTGGAAGCCTGCAGGACCTGGACGTCCTCTCCTAAATACCCTCCACTGTGACACTCAGCCCGGCTCTGCGAGCTTCCTGTGGGACATCTGTCTCCTCATGTAAGAGTCCTGAGAGATCTGTTCAGATCAGCCTTTGAAATCCTGGAATTTAGGACTGAATCACTTTAACTTCCCAGCTCCACCTCTCCTGGCTCTGACTCTGCATCCACACACACCTCTGAACCACACAAGACAGAGAGCACCACCACCAGGTCATCCACCTCCACCAGCCTCAAAGCTAGCCTCATGGCCACTGCCGCAATATTTATTTGAAGTCAGAAGTGACCATATGTGGATGAGAGGGCGGAGCGCTGAGGTGTCGGGTTACCTGCATCCACAGACTGCATGGGAGCAACGCTGAGATGCAGACACCTGCTGATTGGTGCTAAGGCACATCCAAACCAAACTCCAGAACAATCTGAGACACGAGAATTTAAAACAACTGCCCGAGATCAATGACAGGCCAAAACCCCAACTCTAACCGCCGCTGACGTGCACAGTACAGGTGCGACTCGGAGACTGCGGCCGTCTGAGGTTCTTACTTGTTGAGGAACTCGTCATATCCGCAGACCTTCAGCAGGTAGTCGTTAATGTCTGTGTGTTCCAGGTCGTCCTGAGCGTAACACAGAGTCTGATAGATGAGCAGGTCCACGGTGGAGGAACCTCAGAGACACACACAGAAGCTTCATTATTAATAATAATAATAATAAATTTTTGGAAGCCCCTCTCATGACACCCAAGGACACTTTACAGGGGTGAAAACAAGACAAATCACATAAAGCACAAACAGAAACTAAATGACCAAAAGAACTAAAGTGAACAGCAAAGTTTTGAGTTGTGATTTGAAAACACGAAGAGAGTCGATATTGCGAATGTCTGGTGGGAGAGAGTTCACAGCTGGGGAGCAGAGCGGGAGAAAGCTCTGCTGAGGCAGGCAGGGGGAGCAGTAAGGTGAAATTAATTAATTAAAATTAATTCTGAACTGGGAGTCAGTGGAGCTGCTGTAGGACTGGGCTGATGTGATGAGGGGTTCTGCTGATAATGTGAGCAGCTGAGTTTTGAGCCATTTGAAGCTTCTGGAGGGATTTGTGAGGGAGGCCAACTAATAGAGTTACAGTAATCAATACGGGAGGCAACAGGACTATGAACAAGGATGGAGGTGGTATGTGGAGAGAGGGAGGGGCGGAGACGATTTATGTTTCGTAGGTGGAAATATTTGCAGGTAACATTATTGATATGGGAGTGAAAGGATAGAGTGCTGTCGAGGATGACACCCAGACACTTAACATGAGGGGAGGGGGAGACTGAGGAGCTGTCGATGGTGAGGGAGAAACTGCCGACTTTGGATAAGGTGGATTTTGTTCCGATGAGGAGGAACTCAGTTTTGTCGCTGTTTAATTTACGGAGGTTTGAGGTGAACCAGGATTTGATTCCAGATAAGCAGGTGGTGAGGGAGGAGGGTGGGAGGGAAGAGTTAGGCTTGGTGGATAAGTAGAGCTGGGAGACATCTGCAAAGCAATGGACATGGATGCTGAATTTGTGGAAGATACTGCCAAGGGGAAGGAGGTAAGTAATGAAAAGGAGGGGTCCCAGGACAGAGCCTTGAGACACACCTGAAGTTACAGGAGAGGGGGGGATTTAAAAGACTTAAGCTGGATGAAGTGAAACAGAACTAAGACTTACACAGAAAGTTATGGCAGCAGTGTTTCCCACTAACAGACTTCACACACGTACACATGGTGACTTCCCTTCAGTGTGTTCAGGTAAACAAAACCAGAACAAAAAGGTGCCATAATTACAGATGTTTAACCGGTGTCAGTGAATGCAGCGCCTTACTGTCACAGGTGAAGGTGAGTGGCTCTCTGAAGTGCTCGCTGATGACCGTCACCTTCACACTGATCCCCAGGCCCTGATGTAGCTCCTCGTGGCCGACGGACGGCGACCACACAAAGCCGGCGTTCTTCGAGCAATCGCTGTGCGGGTACGCCGAGCGCAGCCTGAGGGCACAGAGAGACAGGTGTGAACATCACGCCGTAACACCTGGATTCATCATGCAGCATAGGACAGGTGCCTCCAGGTTTCTGTGATTTCTCCACCTGCTGGTTTATTTTCAGGTGAGTTCGTGGAAATGTTGTGAATAATGTTATTAAAATGATTTTGGGGATTTTTCAGGTTCTTTCTGTGATTTTCCTCAGACTCGGATCTGATCTTAAAGGTCTCTGTGTAACTGTGACAAACCAACGCACTCCAGACATTTAACGACTTCCTGAATCCAATCGGTCGTCACACGGACGAAGTTACTCACACGTCCAGCATGTGGCAGAACGCCGCCACCTCCTCGTCTCGCTCCTCCGACACCTGGAACAGCTCGTACCCGAAGCCGTTCATCCTGGAGCCCAGCGACACCTGGAGGACACGAGGAAAGAGCCAATCAGAGGACAGACGACCACAGACGGCCAATCGGAGCAGAGAGGAGGACGGCTCGGCCCTGCAGTTATTCAGACGAGCTGCAGTCGCTGTGTTTACAGATTAAAGAACAGCTTTTATTTTGCATCTTTATTACCAAACCGCTAAAATACACCTGAAATCTGCCCGTGCCCCGGCTCTGGCAAAGTCTTCTGGATCCGTTCATAACTAAACACCAAATATCAACATGCAAGACATTAATCATGAATTAACTGAAGAAAACAAATATTTCAGGAAAGGATGAGGACCAAGCAGTATCAGAATGTCCATAAACGTGAATGTACAGAAGGTATTTATTGAAGTACAGAATGTGTAAATGTGTGTGTGTGTGTGTGTGTGTGTATACATTTGCATATTTATATATATATATATATATATATATATATATATATATATATATATATATATATATGTTAAACAGGAAGGATCATAAAGGTTTATACTTTCTCTTTTTCAAGCATAAATATTCAGCTGATTCATATCTTGGTTTAGTTTGACTGAATAAACATGTCGGTTGTACTCCGGCTGCTTCTTTGGGGTCCACAGCGACCGAAGAGCCTCTGAATGGAGCCGTGCTCGCTGAGCACCAGCTGCAAATCACTGTTAAAGCTGATGTTTGCTCGCTATCTGCACTTTAACACGTTACTGTGATGGGAATAAATCTGAAAGCCTGGGTCAGGGTTGGACTGAGCTCATCCTGTGTGTTAGCGAGCCAATCAGGAAAGGAGTGACCGAAAACAATTCCAGGCAGTGAAGATGCTGCGAGTCCGATCAGAACGCTAACACATGTAAAAACACAGGGAACGCTCGACCGTCACCGTGGATCCACTTCACCTGCACAGGTGACCTGGAGGGGCAACAAGTCAACCCCATGAAGGGGACGGCCACAGCCCACTGCGCTCTCCTCGCTGATTCTTCTCTTACTTTGCTTTTTGGCGGCGTCCTCATCACTGCTGGTAGTGTGAGATGGCGTCCGCTGCCTGTTCGGGTTGCACAGGTGGCCACCGCCTTCCTGTAGCACGTGGCGTCAGGAGGAGAGCTGAACAGGAAGCCGGCATCGGGGCTGGTACCTGCTCCTCAGCTGACAGAGCTACAGCATGACCTCCAGCAGCTGCTGAGGGCTCCGCTCCGTTCATTTTTCAGATGTTAAAACATGCTTTAATCCTTCCAACATCAGACTCAGATTATTTTTAAGGAATAACTGAGTTCCTGATCTGACTGGAATATCCTGAGGTCAGCTGACTGGTTTCTGTAAAGCAGGACCGCACACCGATCCTGCTCACTGGATTTACTGCAGCAGAGACATTAAAATGGGTCCATTATTTTTCATAAATAAGATTTTTTGGGGAAAACACCAAAACTGCTCAGATCTGAATAAAATACCACACCAGTGCTGAGAGGCTGAAAAAGAAACCGAGTCAGGCTCCAAAAGAAGAAGTCGGGGCAGAAACGCGATGATCACTTCATGTTTTCAGGGAAATAAAATGCTGAAGTCTTCTGATCCTGAACTCTCAGCCATCACAGACACGTCTGCATGTGTGAGCGCCTCCTCATGCTCTGTTTCAGGTTCCAGCTGGTTTAACTGGTCTGACCGGTTTAACGCTGCGGAGGATGACTTCTCGTGAATGGCTGGGAATCGAACTACAGCACTTCTCCAGAACTGAAAGCGTTTGCTGTTTGAACCTCCGGTGACTCCAAGATCGGTGTTTTTATCTAAAGCACACGTGTCAGACTCAAGGCCCGCCAGATGATTTCATGTATACTGGGTACGGAAAGTATTCAGACCCCTTTAAATTTTTCACTCTTTGTTTCACTGCAGCCATTTGCTAAAACCCCGACTGGTGGAGGGCTGCAGTGATAGTTGACTTTGTGGAACTTTCTCCCATCTCCCTACTGCATCTCTGGAGCTCAGCCACAGTGATCTTTGGGTTCTTCTTTACCTCTCTCACCAAGGCTCTTCTCCCACCGTTGCTCAGTTTGGCTGGACGGCCAGGTCTAGGAGGAGTTCTGGTGGTCTCAAACTTCTTCCATTTAAGGATTATGGAGGCCACTGTGCTCTTAGGAACCTTGAGTGCTTCTTCTGTAACCTTGGTCAGATCTGTTCTTGCCACAATTCTGTCTCTGAGCTCCTTGGGCAGTTCCTTCCACCTCATGATTCTCATTTGCTCTGACAGCACTGTGAGCTGTGAGGTCTCATATAGACAGGTGTGTGCCTTTCCTAATCAAGTCCAATCAGTTTAATTAAACACAGCTGGACTCCAATGAAGGAGTAGAACCATCTCAAGGAGGATCAGAAGAAATGGACAGCATGGGAGTTAAATATGAGTGTCACAGCAAAGGGTCTGAATACTTATGACCATGTGATATTTCACTTTTTCTTTTTTAATAAATCTGCAAACATTTCTACATTTCTGTTTTTTTCTGTCAGGATGGGGTGCTGAGTGTACATTAATGAGAAACAAAATTAACTTTTTTGATTTTAGCAAATGGCTGCAATGAAACAAAGAGTGAGAAATTTGAAGGGATCTGAATACTTTCTGTACCGACTGTAGCTGTTATTAATAGCCTGAGAGTAAATGGCACTCCCACCACTCATACTACAAATCCCACCATGCCCTGCAACAGCTGCCGCGCAGGCCAAGACCTGTGCTGAGCCGTTTTCCCCCGTTGCCAAAGACACATACTGATCTGTGATCAGCGGATAAAAACATGGCTCAGCACTTTTACAGTTACATTTAAGTCAGCCTTTTTTTACTTTTCCTAATATCCACAGGATTCAGAGGCCATGGCACACTTCCCCCAGGTTCCTGTGGAGTTATTGACTGTTATTCCTGAAGTCAGGCAGCAAACAGGTCCAAATGCTCGACACTTTGAACCATCCAGCATTGGTATCATTCTGGAAGCCACGATCAAGCTGTTCGCCTTATATTTAGACTGACCTATGCCCTTCATCCTGACTATCCAAAATGCCTAAAAAACCTTTGACTTCAGAGGGTGATGCTCAGTCTGGTTTCCTTTTTTATTTCACTATTTTATTTCTATTTTTTTCATATTATGTATTTATTGGACTGTCACCTTTTTAATGATGTGTAACAATTAATACTGTAAATATTAATTTTATGTTGCACTGCATAATCAAATAAGTTGGGAATTTTTTTTAATCTGCTGGATCCAATATTTGGCACATGAATTACTTCATCAAGCCATTTATTTATTTCTATGTTTATTTCCAATTATGTCACAATCTGTCCTCCATATGGAACATCTTAAATCTGATGTTTTTCAGGTAAATGTTACAGTACCTACTTGTTACAGTTTAAAACAAACTGTTTCATTTGCTGCTCGTTCAGCCTGTGAGCTGACTGAAGGTATTACTGTTCCTGAGCCCTGTGGACGGGTAAAACCTCATTAGTTTTATATTTCATGTGCTTCACTGGCCACATTGGCCTTTTGTTAAGATGCTGAGGACAGCAGTTAAAAATAAAACACTGACCCTTGTGAACTTATCGTTTGTTATAGTTACTTTATTCATTTAAGCCAATCGGTTTCCCAGATTCTGTGAAGTAAACTGTGCTGTTCATGTAAGTCAGACTAACTTGATGTAGCTAAGTTAAGAACAGGTTCATTTACTTGCTGTTTCTGAGTTTAAACAACTTCACTAAAATAAGTTAAATTAACTTCACACAATTCTATTCTCAGAAAACTGAACAACTATATGTTAAGTAAACAAACAGACTTAATAGTTACACTTATTTACATTTTTCAAGGCAATCGGTTTGTTAGATTTTTTTAAGTAAGGTCAACTTGTCAGATTTTAGATTGTACCAGAAACAAAAATAAACCCAAGGACGTTTTAAGAACAAGTTTGAACCCTATTATAGATGAAAACTTCCTGTTTTCATCTCCTGTTTTTACAGTAAGTCTCAGCTTCCTGCTGTGAGAGCGTCAGCGTTCACGCTCCACCTGAGACTGCAGCACACGCTCTGCAGCAGTGTGCACTAAAGATGGTTATGATCTTCAAAAAGCTCCGTCTATTCTGAGGCTCTACATGTCAGAACATTAGAAAGATGATCAGCAGGTCTCAAATACAACCTGAGATTAACTGAGACTCATATCACAGCCAGTTATTACTGTTCAACAAACCATAATATGTCAGCCTCCTGCAGCACAGCCTTTAGGGGGCACGAATCCCCCGAAGCTCTATAACACATATTTACAGGTCTCAGTGGATCCTAACAGGGTGCATCTGAGCCTCAGTGACTTCATCCACACATCAGTTCAAAAGCAAAAGTCTGAGTAAGAAACAGGAAGAAGAAATGCTGAGATCACAATAAATATAAACCCCTGAGATCACACTAACTACACACACAAACCTGTAATGTATCATTATTTCCATAACTGAACTTCATAACTAAATCCTTTATGAACAAAGGAAGGCCTGGCTGTCTCAGGAAATGTAAACACAAGTCTTAGAAATGATTACTACTACTAACAGTGTTCATTTTAAAGAAAACTACCACCAGTACACCAAAGTATTCCAGAGGCACACAACTGGGTCACCAACAGGACGATGATCCGAGCACAGCCGCAAGAATGAAGCTGCTGAAATGGCCCAATCAGAGCCCAGACCCCAGCCTAATGAATGCTGGGGGGGGGGGGCCTTCAGAGAGCTGTGCATAAATGCTGCAAACATCACTGAGCTGAAGCTGCGCTGTGAAGGAGAGAGGACCAAAAAGTCCTCCACAGTGATGTGACAGACTGATAAAATCCCACCGGAAACATCCCTGAAGTTACCACTGCTAACCCTTCAGCACTTTGGTTTACTGTCTGTTAACTAAATATTGATACGCTGTAATGTGACCTGTGCCTGTGTGAGTCCTGACTGAAACTCTTCAAATAAACCGTTCCTCTGCAGATGATCAGTTAGCTGTTTTACAACTACTCTTTCAAGGATTTTGGAGAGAAAAGGAAGGTTGGAGATTGGCCTATAATTAGCTAAGACAGGTGGGTCAGTGATGGCTTTTTAAGTAGCGGTTTAATTACAGCCACCTTGAAGGCCTGTGGTACATAGCCAACTAATAAAGACAGATTGATCATATTTAAGATTGAAGCATCAATAATTGTAAAGACTTCTTTGAACAGTCTAGTAGGAATAGGATCTAATAAACATGTTGATGGTTTGGAGGAAGTAACTATTGAAGTTAACTCCAAAAGATCAACTGGAGCCAAAGAGTCTAAACAAATACCAGCAGTGCTGAAAGCAGCCGAACATGAAGATAAATCTTGGAGATGGTTTTGAATAATTTTTCCTCTAATGTCTAAAATTTTATTTGTAAAGAAATCCATGAAGTCATTACTAGTTAAAGTGAAAGGAATACTGGGCTCTACAGAGCTCTGACTCTTTGTCAGCCTGGCTACAGTGCTGAAAACAAACCTGGGGTTGTTCTTATTTTCTTCAATTAATGATGAATAGTAAGATGTCCTAGCTTTATGGAGGGCTTTTTTAAAGAGCAACAAACTCTTTTTCCAGGCTAAATGCAGTGTTGAGGCTGTCATTTTCAGCATCTACATGGATGTTAAAATCACCCACTATAATGATTTTATCTGAACTGAGCACTAAATCAGATAAAAAGTCTGAGAAATCAGACAGAAACTCTGAGTAAGGACCAGGTGGACGATAGATAATAATAAAACAGGTTTTTGAATTTCCCAGTTAGGGTGGACAAGACCAAGAGTCAGAATTAAAACTCTGTCTGGGTCTTTGATTAATTACTAAGCTGGAATTGAAGATCGCTGCTACTCCTCCTCCTCGACCTGTGCTTCGAGCATTCTGACAGTTAGTGTGACTCGGGGGTGTTGATTCATTTAAACTAACGTATTCATCTTGCTGTAACCAGGTTTCTGTAAGGCACAATAAATCAATATGTTGATCAATTATTAAATCATTTACTAACAGGGACTTGGAAGAGAGAGTCCTAATGTTTAATAATCCACATTTAATTGTTTTATTCTTTGGTGCAGTTGATGAAGCTATATTATTTATTGTTTTTGAATTCTTATGCTTAAATAGTTTTTTTTTAGAATAGAATAGAATAGAATGCCTTTATTGTCATTATACAGAACAGACCTCAACACAAATGGCTGAAATCACGCATGAGCTCAGAGGGTCTTACCGGGTCTGCAGACACCCGCCGCTGGTTCTTGTTGCTCTTGGGAACAGGGATGTACGTCCTGGGAGGCACCTGAGGAGGAAGGGTCTTACTGCGAGCCACAGGCTTCCCTGATTGGTCCCCATTGGCCCTCCGACCTTCCCAGCTGTCATTCAGTCTGGACAGTGAGTCGTTGATGGTGTCGTAGTTCAGCTCTCCAGAGGTCACTTTGGGCTGATCCACGTCGGGTGTGAACAGGTTCACATCCCGGGGCACGGTGAAGGTTCGAGGGGGCAGGAAGGGGTTCTCAGATCCTGATGATGGAGGGATGGGGTTTCTTGGTGGGATGGCAGGGGGAATGTCATCTGGAAGAATGGGGAAGCCCTTCTGCAGAAACCCTGAACCAGATCCAGGAGAATCCCCGAGGTTGGACCCGGAGACATCTCTGAACTTGCCAACTGCTGAGCTGTCCAGGATGTACAGGGACTCCTTGACATAGCCACCCTGAGGGGGAGGCACCCTTGTTGGAGTGGACTGTGGCGCCTGGGAGCCTCCAGGCTGGTTGAGGGAAGAGTCAGATCCAGAGAGGCCCATCAGCAGGTTTCCTCCTGGAGAGGCAGAAATGGGCTGGCTGGGGGTGGGCCGGGGGCGCTCAATGGAGGGGTTGGGGGTCTTGGAGCAGATCTGGCTGGTTCCCGTTCCGCTCTTGTCCTGTCTGAGTTTGGAGAGGGCATCGTACTCCATCTGCAGGGCCTCAGCCAGGACCAGCTCCTTCTGACTGAGACCCAGAGCCTCCAGGCAGCCCCAGCCCGCCTCGCTGCTCTCCTTCTGGGTCTGAGTCGCTGACATGCTGCCTTACAGCAGAGGAGGTAGAGCTCGGCTGAAGTGCTGCTAGAAGAAGCAGCGCGGTCACATGGAGCTGCTGAAGATCAGCTGAAGACAGAGGGAAAAAGATGAAGTCAGCCAAAACTACAACATTTTACCCTGAAATCTTTTGCTGAAGGAAAGTTTGTGAAGTTAAGGTTAAACTGGGTTAAGCTGGTACACTTCAATAACGTAATAAAAACAGAATGAATGAATAAATGGCACGTTGCAGGAGAAACTCACCGGCTAAAACCTAAAAACAGACATTTGGAAGGCAAAGGTCCACATGGGACCATTCACCAAAGAAAATCAAATGGGGATCATATTCATGATGCATTCAGACACTTCTAAGCAAAAATGCCAAAATTCTGTCGGTTTCCAACTTCTTGTGTATCTTTTTGCAGTGTGACAGTAAACTGAGCATCTTTGGAGCTCAAAGTTCATGAAAACATTTCTTTTATCAGCCTCATCATCATCATCATCTCTGATCTAATCTGGACTGATTTAACACTTTTATCTGATAACTGAGTAATAACTGCAACGCTGCAAACCTATCAAATGTGATTCTCACACCTGAGAGTGAAATGATTTGAAGCTGGACCCTCAAATAGAACAAAATGAGAAATTTGATGAGCATGAGGGGAGGCCTCGGTCTCAGGTCTGAACCCGCCTGCTGTCTGGCTCTACATCCAGCCAGGCGACGGGTGGGGGAGGGGGTCCCGTCTGTCACAGAGGGCCAGTGGGGTGATGGGTAATGGGTGCTGGTGAGGAGACAAACCCCTCCATGAGCCCCCACACAGAGAGGAATAAACATCACAGCCCAGCTGTGCCCCACTTTCACACACACACACACACACACACACACACACACACACACACCAGTGCTGATGTGACTGTACTGGGACGGATGGTGGTCCTGTCAGTGTCACAGCTAATGATCAATGACCAATAAATGAATGAATCAATCAGATTTAAATGATCTGTTAGCCATGATCCACGTCAGCGTCATCACTGATTGGTCCAAAATGGACAAAAAGCCTCGAACTTAGAAACTATGATGCTTACAGGTGTGGTGTGTTATCAGCATGTAGAAAGTACCGTATAAAGACTTAAATATCACGTCACATGCTGGGTCAGTGGTGGCTTTTTAATTAATGGTTTAAAATTACTTCCAGCTTAAAGGTCTGCGGCACGAAGCCCGTTAACCCTCGAACACTAACAGGAGTTTCGCAGCACCGTCACGCCGATGGAAACCATCACGTTGGTGTTCTAGGCTTAATCGAGATACATTGATCATATTTAAGACTGAAGCATAAATTAATGGTAGGACTGAAGTCCTTTGAAGGCTCGTGTCACAGTCGCCAGTGACGTGAAAGATCAGGTAAAACGTGCACTGGAGCATGGACCAGGAGGTATGCCCATGGGAAGCACAGGTGGAAGGAAAGATAATCAAATAATTATAATAATAATAAATAATAATAATAATAGTAACTGACAAATTAGTCGACTACCAAAATAATCTTTGGTTGCAGCTGTAGATGGCAGGCCTGAACGAAGCTCCAAAGGGTAATGAGCACTTCATCTTCACCGTTCTTATGGTTTCTGTTCAGGTTACAGAATATTCCATCTTTGAATTAGTGATGATGAGGTCCCAATGGACCTAGTTCACGGGAGAAGCAGTCTAAACAAATTAGCCCACATGTTCCAATACCCAGCCACTTCCTGCTGTTCCTCCTGAGATTTACAAGATGTTCCCAGGACACAACCCCTCCATTATAGTCAAGGTCTACCTCAGGTCTTCTGCCAGCCAGTGACCAGGAATACCGCCTTTGGCTGCACTCTGGTGACATCCTGTTTGTACAGACCACCTCAGCTGGCATCTGTCAAAGCAAAGGATCAGTGGGTCCGTCCCAGTTCCCTCCTCGTGTCCAAGCTCCTCACCCTGTCCCAGGTAAGTTGGATCGAGATGCAGGTAATCTCCAGAACAGTGCCTGCCTCACACTTAAAGATAAGAATACTTTATTCACCTAGTACATGGGAAACTGGCTTGTTACCAGAGTGATTATGACGACAATGATGACGACTCATTTTGTGGTACTTTGTGTGACAGGCTGTGGGTATACTGGGTGTCAATAACCCCCCCCACACACACACACACCCACTTCCCACTTCCCACTCCACCCTCCCTGGGGTAAAGAGAATTTGCTTTGCTCCTCCAGACTCTAGAACTCCTGGACTTCTCTTCCCAACAGCCGACCACAGGACTTCCAGGACAACTGAGTGGACAGCCCCTCCTGTCTGATCATTTCTTAGTAACATTTACATTTACTTTAATGGATTACACAGCAGTGGGGAATAAGTTTTATTACAGTAGGAGTCTGTGTGAAAGTGCTGTAACTAAGTTTAAGGATCTAATTCCTTCATTATTATGCTCTTCAGTGCCATGTGCCAACACAGTGCAGAGCAGCTACCTAAACTGTGCTCCCACTGAGGTAGATTATCTCATCGATAGTTTTACATCCTCATTGCGTACGACTTTGGATACTGTGGCTCCTCTGAAAAGGAAAGCCTCAAATCAGAAGTGCCTGACTCTGTGGTATAATTCACAAACGCGCAGCTTAAAGCAGATAACCCGTAAGCTGGAGAGGGAATGGCGTCTCACTAAAGTAGAAGATGCTCATTTAGCCTGGGAAAAAGAGTTTGTTGCTCTATAAAAGAGCCCTCCGTAAAGCTAGGACATCTTACTATTCATCATTAATTAAAGAAAATAAGAACAACCCCAGGTTTGTTTTCAGCACTGTAGCCAGGCTGACAAAGAGTCAGAGCTCTGTAGAGCCCAGTATTCCTTTCACTTTAACTAGTAATGACTTCATGGATTTCTTTACAAATAAAATTTTAGACATTAGAGGAAAAATTATTCAAAACCATCTCCAAGATTTATCTTCATGTTCGGCTGCTTTCAGCACTGCTGGTATTTGTTTAGACTCTTTGGCTCCAGTTGATCTTTTGGAGTTAACTTCAATAGTTACTTCCTCCAAACCATCAACATGTTTATTAGATCCCATTCCTACTAGACTGTTCAAAGAAGTCTTTCCAATTATTGATGCCTCAATCTTAAACATGATCAATCTGTCTTTATTAGTTGGCTATGTACCACAGGCCTTCAAGGTGGCTGTAATTAAACCGCTACTTAAAAAGCCATCACTGACCCAGCTGTCTTAGCTAATTATAGGCCAATCTCCAACCTTCCTTTTCTCTCCAAAACCCTTGAAAGAGTAGTTGTAAAACAGCTAACTGATCATCTGCAGAGGAACGGTTTATTTGAAGAGTTTCAGTCAGGTTTCAGAATTCATCACAGTACAGAAACAGCATTAGTGAAGGTTACAAATGATCTTCTTACAGCCTCTGACAGTGGACTCATCTCTGTGCTTGTCCTGTTGGACCTCAGTGCAGCTTTTGATACTGTTGATCATAACATTTTATTACAGAGATTAGAGCATGCCATAGGTATTAAAGGTACTGCACTGCAGTGGTTTGAATCATATTTATCAAATAGACTCCAATTTGTTCATGTAAATGGGGAGTCGTCTTCACACACTAAGGTTAATTATGGAGTTCCACAGGGTTCTGTGCTAGGTCCAATTTTATTTACATTGTACACGCTTCCCTTAGGCAGTATTATTAGAAAGCATTGCATCAATTTTCATTGTTATGCAGATGATACTCAGTTTTATCTATCCATTAAGCCAGATGACACACATCAATTAGTTAAACTGCAGGAATGTCTTAAAGACATAAAGGTCTGGATGACCTCTAATTTCCTGCTTCTAAATTCAGATTAAACTGAAGTTCTTGTACTCGGCCCCACAAATCTTAGAAACATGGTGTCAAACCAGATACTTACTCTGGATGGCATTACTTCGGCCTCCAGTAACACTGTGAGAAATCTTGGAGTCATTTTTGACCAGGATATGTCCTTCAATGCACATATTAAACAGATATGTAGGACGGCTTTTTTACATCTGCGCAATATTTATAAAATTAGAAACATCCTTTCTCAGACTGATGCTGAAAAGTTAATCCATGCATTTATTACTTCTAGGCTGGACTACTGTAATTCATTATTATCAGGCTGTCCTAAAAGCTCCCTGAAAAGCCTTCAGCTGATCCAAAATGCTGCAGCTAGAGTACTGACAGGGACTAGAAAGAGAGAGCAGATTTCTCCCATATTGGCTTCTCTTCATTGGCTCCCTGTTAAATCTAGAGTAGAATTTAAAATCCTTCTCCTAACATACAAGGTCTTGAATAATCAGGCCCCATCTTATCTCAAAGACCTCATAGTACCGTATCACCCCAATAGAGCACTTCGTTCTCAGACTGCTGGCTTACTTGTGGTTCCTAGGATACTTCAGAGTAGAATGGGAGGCAGAGCCTTCAGCTTTCAGGCCCCTCATCTGTGGAACCAGCTCCCAGCTTGGATTCGGGAGACAGACACCCTCTCTATTTTTAAGATTAGGCTTAAAACTTTCCTTTTTGATCAAGCTTATAGTTAGGGCTGGATCAGGTGACCCTGAACCACCCCTTAGTTATGCTGCTATAGGCCTAGGCTGCTGAGGGGGGTCCCATAATGCACTGTTTCTTCTCATTCACCTTTATTTACTTGTTTATACTTCACTCTGTATTTAATCATTATTATTAATCTCTGGCTCTCTTCCACAGCATGTCTTTTGTCCTGTCTCTCTCCACTCAGCCCCAACCGGTCGCAGCAGATGACTGCCCCTCCCTGAGCCTGGTTCTGCTGGAGGTTTCTTCCTGTTAAAAGGGAGTTTTTCCTTCCCACCGTCGCCAAGTGCTTGCTCATAGTGGGTCGTTTTGACTGTTGGGTTTTCTCTGTGTTGTTGTAGGGTCTTTACCCACAATACAAAGCGCCTTGAGGCGACTGTTTGTTGTGATTTGGCGCTATATAAATAAAACTGAATTGATTTGAATTGAAATTGAATTGTGAGTCCCAACAGCAGGAACACAGTGTGTTTGCCTTTTTAAAATATGGGGATCCCTAGTCCAGATTAATCTTCCAGATCCAGGAAGTATATGATCGATGGTGTAGGCCCTGCAGCCATTTCCAGTGCTTTGCTAAAAGCAGTGCATCAGGTGAGGTGCACATTCACCTTGTTTCACTATGAGTTATCACAGCCTCTTTTACCAGTGCTGGTGTGGAAGAGCCACACTCGCCTCTTTGGCTTTTGTGTCACAAACTGCTGTGGTGTTCTGACCTATGCAGATATAATAAAACCTAAAATCCAACAACTGTGCAGGAAACCGTAGCACCTGTTAGAGGCGCCAATCTTCATTTGAGACCTGCAAAGGTCGAAGTCACACAGACGTGCCGACTCGTTAATCTCCGAACGTCTTGAATTGTTTTCCGGATTAATGGATCGGCTCCTTTTCGTGCAGCATAAACGTGCAGCTCTTCAGACTGACAGTGTTCGATCAGCTCAGTGAGAAGACTTCAACCTCACAACGAGTCAGGCTTTACAACAGAGCAAACCCAGCTTTGTTTAAACTCAACAGGAACTGACTGCAAAGCATCAGCTCACTTTCAGACATGAGACAAACTGAGCATGCTCAGTCTGTCTCGACACCCCCCAAACACAGAGGGAGGAGAACAAAGAGCTGATGTCTGCCTCATGTGGTCGAGGTCACGCTTTCACACACTGACACAAGGGGAGGGGGTGGAGCCACCGTGACCTTCAAACCCCTCCCTGTGATAACACACGAACACAAATATCAAAGTGAACGATGTTTGCTCCCATCTGCTGATGAAGACGAGCTGATATAGATGAAGGGCAGCAGTTGGAGCAGGTCTGCTCATTTCCAGCTTTAATGAGAGCCAAACTGAGGTCATGACCCTGAGAGCCAGTCATTCCAACTTGGGTTCACTGGATCCTCCTGTTACACCTAAATAACCTCACCTGGTCAGACGCAGAGATTAAGGGAGACTGAATAACTCAGGCTTCGACGAGTCCGTGGCAAACCATGTGACTTCTGAGGTCAGAGGCCACATTAGGCTCAGTGTGTTCTGCATTGTATGACCACCAAAGGTGCTCGATTCTGCTGCACCATCGACAGCGGCAGTAACAGCAGGACTTCCTCTGAGCCCGGGACGGGTTCAGAGGTGCAGGTTTCATCCTTTCCCACCGACGGAGAGGCGAGCATCGATGCTGAGAGTCATTCAGTCTGACGATGAACGGAGGAAAATAAGAATGGCTGTTTGCTGGGATGAGCTTTGGCTTGTTTAGTCTTCTGATCACTGTGCCACCATCAGTCTGAAGCTTTCGACCTTAACCGCGAGTCAGGAGCAGCTTAAATCTGCAGACATGATACCAACTTTAGGTCCAGGTCCAGGATCAGGTGTGTCTCTGATGTGCTCAGCTGAGCGTGTCTCAACAAACTCACATTCCTGCATCGAAGTGACTTTTGTACCTTCACTCTGGAGGTCAGCAGGTGAGATGAAGAGCAAATATGCTAAATCCTCACCAGATTTTATCGTCTCCCCTTAAACTGAAACTTCACACATCAGACTCACATTATTTACATGTTCAACGTCGTTTACTGCCCGCAGGCACACACACACTCATACACACACACACACGCTCACACACACACCACACGCACACACACGCACACACCTCTCAGTTCAGCTTTCCGGTTTTACAACATTTTATTAAAATAAAAATGAACTCCAGCGTTGTCTTAGAGCTGATAACCAGCTTCATGTGACTGTTTGTCCTGATCGCCAGTGTTAGGGTCAGAGTCCAGGTAACACAGAGATACCCTGGGTGTGCTGAGCGCGTCAGAGTGCCGGCGTTTATCATTCTAACTGGTTTTACTGGTAAAATCCTTGATTTGGGCTCAAATCAAGAAGCTACTTCCTGAATGCTTGGACAGATAACACAGACAAACACTCCCACATGAACCTGTTGGGGGATCACATCAGGAACAATGAAGTCCACATTTGAAGAACTCTGAGGAGCAGAAAACTGAAATGGTAAGGCCATGTCGTCAGGAACCATCTAGAGGAAGAAAACAATGGTCTGATGGGGAATACCTGTGCAGAGACTCAGGCCCGCCCCTAACACTGCACGTCCTGGAGCAGCCCGGTGTCACGCTCGCTCGCTCAGCAGCCCGAGAAGTTCACCGGGAGATAAACGATCAACACAAGACAAGAGTCCCGGGGCCTATTCCAGGAAGCAGGTTCAACAAAGCGAGTTTAAAAACAGACTGAGTCTGATCAACTCGGAGTTTCCCATTCCAGAACAGCTGATCAGAGTTAGAACAATCAGCTGAGTATGATCACCCTGAGTTAGCGCGTGCGTGAGTAAAGAAAGAAAGCCATCATCAATGGAGCTCCGATACCTTGAGTCACCATGGCAACAGGTAAATAAAGGGCGGAGCCTCCATTTTAATCCGATGGATGGAGGATCGCACGTGTCAGTGTGGAGCATGACGAGTCCCTTTAATCAGCCTGACCCCCTCTGACATCATCACAGACAGAATAAAAGTTTATCAAACAAATCATTTCTTTATAATGTCTGCTGTCATCATTCACACAACTTCATCTCCATCAGATGAAGCTGAATCCTAATTTCACCTCTGATTGATCAAATCTAATTATTGAGCTGCAGCCTGACGGACAAACTGCAGGAGACAGAAAGTGAAGATCAAAGTGGAGAAACAGCTCAGACTGAGTTTACTGAGCGACCTGTGTTAGAGCCTGAGACAGCAGCAGAGCCCAGGGGCTGACCTCAGGTCAGTTTATTAAAGAAAAACTCTTTCTGCTGCAGTTTATGACACTTCAGTTTGTGGCAGGTCTTTAATTGTTTAAATAATCATAGAGTAAAAATGGAGTCTATTGATGGAATAGCAGCCTCACTTTATTCTTTTAATGGAGGATTCAGGTGGACTCAGACACGGTTTGCTGATCCGTTATAGAGCCCATGATCACAGATTTAGGGGATTTTCAATGGATAATATGTTGAGATTCATACTCTGAATTACAGACATCTTCACTCAAACATTCCCATCATCTCCAGGATCAGACATTTTTCCATCAGTGAGCTTTTCCAACACGACCAGTGATGGATCATTGATCACTGATCAGTGTGTTCTGTGTCAGCAGCTTCATCCAGATCAGTGTGATGTAACAGTGATGCTGCAGTAACTACAGTAAATGTTTCAGAGGAGCTGACTGACAGTCTGACAGCTGCAGCTGCCTCATTATAAATGCGTGACATCATCGCTGTCTCCGCCCTCACAGCCTGTTGACGAGTGAACGACTGTAAAAGCTTCATGTTACCACAAAAACAACAAACTAACGTCTAACTGGGATTTCAGAGCTCGTAGGAACATAAACGTCTGCAGATGAATTCACTCCTCTGACGCTCTGACAGACACTTTATGAAGGAGGACATGAATGGGAGGGTCAGACAGGTGGTTCAGGTGCAGCAGGAGGGGCGGAGTCAGAGACACTCAGAGTTTGTTGGATAAAACCTGCCAGGTTAGGGTCACAGAGTCTGTTACCATGGTAACTGACCAGAGTTGGAGTCAGCTCTTCCTGGAACTGAAAACCTGAGTTTCCTCATTTTAGGGTTAACAAACCCAGAGTTGGAGCTAAACCTGCTTCCTGGAACAGGGCCCTGTTCAGCCCTGCTTTCCAGCCTAACAGACAAGATTAAACACTGGCTGCAAGATTACACACAAACTCAGTTCAGTTAGCAGAGTCTGGCTAGTGTTAGCAGGTCAGAGCCAGAAGTTACTTGGACTAGAGACTGGATCGCTAAGGTATCAGCTAATGCTAGCTTTATTATCAGGCTGCATCCACAGCCTGTACAGGAGCATCACACATGCACACAAACACCTGCTGATCAGTAACATCTGAATCAAATCCTGAGGTGAGTTACAGAAACCTCTCCCCCCTGCACAGCTGTTATGAAGAGACCAAAGTAGTTTCTGTATCAGGCTGTAAACATGTTGATGTCTGTAAGGTTGGGAGCGCCTCACACTGCTCGCTTCACTGCACGTCACAGGGAGCAGGTTCAAACATCCACCCATCCACTTTATACGGGGGGTATCCCAGCTATCATAGGATGAGGGTACACCTGGACTGGTCACCAGCCTGTCGCAGGGCTGACACAGGGAGACAGACAACTCACATTCACAACTGTGGACAGCTTAGGATCACCAGGTAACCTAACCCCACTAACTGCATGCCTTTGGACTATGGGAGGAAGCCGGAGAACCCACGCAGACACGGGGAGAAGATGCAAACTCCACACAGAAAGGTGGAGTCTTGCTGTGAGGCTAACAGTGCTAACTACTGCACCACCGTGCTGCCCACTACAAATACCACAAAAACAAAACACAGAGTACAGATACTGCAGGAAAAGAAGGTCCTACAAATGTTCAGTGAAAGTCAAGATATCATTTTATATTTGTACATCACATCCGGTTTATTTGCTGCAACATTACAGGACTTTACATCAGTTATAGCCCCGCCCCCAGCAATGATGTCATGACCATGTTTTTATTTCTAATTGTTGTGAATTGTTTGCTCAGAAACAGAAACATGAGCCAAAACTCTGAAAATGCAAACTGAAAGTTACTCTAAATAATTAAAATTAATCATTGGTGTGTGTGTGAGACCGGTGTGCATGCTGTCACAGGTGAGACAGGTGTGCATGCTGTCACAGAAACCACCTGCTGGTTTGTTATTGTCATCCATGGTTTGTTGTTTTCTTTACATTGCTTTGATATTATCTGCATGTTTGTTTGCCTTCACAAAGCAAAGGACAGAGACAAACTGCGCAGACTCGGAGACAAATAGGTGACAGGTGTGATGAAAGCAGAGCTGTATGAAATGAGTCCAAACATCTGAGTGGCAGCTGCTGCAGCTGCAGCTGCCAGCAGCCTCCGACTGTCTGCTGCAGCAGGCAGCAGCCCCACCAAAGTCCGTCCAAAAACCACGCGCTTTAACATGGCCTTATTTACCAGCCGCGCTACATCAGACGGAAACGTCTCCGAGCGCTGTTACCGTCTTCAGCATCCGGTGACCTGCATCTCATCAGCCCGCGAGCTCTTTGTAAACACACTGCACGCCACACGCCGCTGTGCCGCCGGGTTTGGGGTTTTTTTTCCACCCACATCGTGCCGCGGAGGGCGGTGTCGAGCAGCCCGTTCCACTGCTCAAAGGTTGGCTCAATGTACAACAAGAACCGCCATCCATGTGGATCAAATACAGGCCGAATTCACCAGAAGGCCCTAAAATATAAACACGTATCGAGTCGGAGCCGAGCGGCAGCCCGGGGCCACAAACAGGAGGCTCGACTGATTCCGGAGATCTTTCAATGGACTTCGGTTCGACCTGCTCTCCGAAGAAAAGACGTCTGGTGAAGCAGCGCAGTCCTGAAGCAAGTGGACCGGCCGCGGCTTCACCCCCGCGGACACAAGTGCGTCAGAGCCGCTAGCTCGGCGGCAGCAGGTGTGGAGCTCTTACCTGAGTCGGTGTTTGTGGTCTCCGGGAGCCATTTTCAAATCTTTTTTACTTTCTTCCAAAAATCACATCGGTCCCCCTCCGCCGCTCTTCGGCTCCTGTCGTTGTCTCCCGGCTGATTAAAGGTCTGCGGTCGCAGCCACGGACGGCTTTTCTCTGAGAACCGGTGCACCGGCTCCGGCGACTCAGCCTGTGGCGAACAATGCAGCCTGCGGTGCGGGGAAGCGGCTCCGGCTGCGCTCCAGCCCGGAAAGCAGCGCTGGCTTCGGGTCTGCGTCAGCCTCTCCCGGCAGCTGCGGACCTGCGCAGTCAAGCCGCAGGGACCCCCACAGCTTCCGGCCACACTTTCAAAATAAAGCGGACCTGACGTAAAATTATTCAGCAAACAGCCTTATTACATTAACCCCCTGTGGCACGTGCTGCCCTCAGCAACAAACCGCAGGCTCTTTGATTTATTGTCTTTTTATTTATTTGCTAAAAGACACATCACTTTTCACTAAAATGAAGAGGGTTTGACCTTTGACCCGTGGGTGCAGCTTTTCACATGTCCAAAATTAAACTTGAACCAATGTCTTCTTATACTGACGATTATTATCATCTCAGTGATTTTTTTAAACCTTTATTTTACCAGGTAAAATGTTTGAGAACCAGTTCTCATTTACAAACATGACCTGGTGATGGATTCAAAGACTGCAGTGAAAAAGTATCGGGAGGAATTCCTGGCACTGAACAGGCCAGTCAAAATATCTACAAGAGCTGTGGGTGCATTCCAAGGGAGGTGCACATCAGGTGATGGTGAAGGTTTTCAGGAGGGTCTGCAGATACGATACTGCTATGAGTCATTGTTAGTGAGAGAAAGTTTGTGTTCACATTATTTTCTACCACGTCTTTAGGTCTTTGACCTCCTCGTCTTAGTGGGGGCACTCGAGGTTCAGCAGTGTGAGCGTGTTGGCAGTGGAGGTCCCATCTTCCTGCAGAGCGCGTCTGCTGTCAGATGGGTCAGTGTCAACAGTGTCTGTTGTTGGTCTGTCAGCCATGGAGAAGAGTGAAGTTCTAACATCCAGAGAGCTGAAAAGTGAAACACAGTGAAACATGTCCACTGCAGCTGCCATCTGTGCTTCTTTGATCTTTCATGGGTGACCCTACAGTCAAAACAACCCCCTATGAGCAAGTACTTGGCGACAGTGGGAAGGAAAAAATCCCTTTTAACAGGAAGAAACCTCCAGCTTCAGGCTCAGGGAGAGGCAGTCATCTGATGTGGCCGGTTGGGGCTGAGGGGAGAGAGACAGGACAAAAGACACACTGTGGAAGAGAGACAGAGATTAATAATAACTGATGATTAAATACAGAGTGGGGTATAAACAGAGTAAATAAGGTGAATGAAAAGAAACAGTGCATTATGGGAACCCCCAGCACCCTAGGCCTATAGCAGCATAACTAAGGGGTGGTTCAGGGTCACTATAAGCTTTATTTATTTTTAATTTATTAACTTATTTATCTGGTGTCAGAGGAGACTGCAGCTAGGCAGCATCAGATGGTTGTCAGTGGGATGAGTTTGGAAATCAAGAGGAGGAAGCAAGTGAAGAGGCAACAATTAAATGGTGGAAGTTAAAGAAGGAAGAGTTAGCAGATGACTGGGAAAGTACAGCTGGAGTGCTGAAGGAAAGTGCCAAGAAGGTGGTTGGTGTTTCTTCTGGAGAAAGGAAAGAGAACAAGGAGACTTGGTGGTGGACTGAAGAAGTGGGATAGTCAGGGAGAAGAAGAAAGTAGACAGGAGGGCTGGGAGGCTAGGCTGACAGCAAAGAGAGGTGGCAAAGGAAAAGGCTTATAGTGAGCTGTATGTGAGGCTGGACACTAAGGAAGGAGAAAGGGACTGGTAACGATTGGCCAGGCAGAGACTCTGAGCTGGAAAGGGTGTGCAGCAGGTCAGAGTGATTAAGGACAGAGATGGAAATGTGATAACAAGGGAAGAAAACATGCTGAGAAGAGGGAAGGAGAACTTTGAGGAGGACAGTGTAGAGGATTAGGAAGGAGGAAGTGAGGGCAGCTATGATGAGGATGAAGAGTGGAAAGGTGGTTGGTCCAGATGACAGACCTGTGGCGGTATGGAGATGTCTTGGAGCAAGGGCGTAGGTTTGGTATTAACACTGGTATCAGCATTAACAGGGAGTGTGATGTTTCAGTCAGAAATACGTCTGTACTGTCCCAAACTCTACACCCTGTCCCGGAGAGGGCAGTGGGCTTCTAACCCGACTGTCCTCACACTCAGGACAGTTTCACAGTTTTCATGTTAAACATAACAAATAATGAACTAACGTCTGGCTGGGACTCACTGCTGGTAGCAACATGAACTTCTGCAGATGAATGTGCTGCCACAATATCAACTGTATGAATGAGGAAACAGAACAGAATCAGAAGAGCTGCTTCAGGTGCAACAGGAGGGGAGGAGTCAGAGAAAAACCAGAGAACAGGTGAGGTTCAGAGCCTGTTACCACAGTAACTGACTGAGAGTTTAAGTTAACTTCTGCTGGATCAGAAAACCCAGAGTTTTCCTCATCTCAAGCTTAAACCTGCTTCCTGGAACAGGATCACGGACTCAGCGAGTCCAAAATGTTTTGGTGGAATGAGGAAACCTTCACTGTATGAAGTAGGTGGTTTTAATGCTGCTCTTATCACTGTTCATTCATCACTTCCTGCTGTTTCTGTTTCCTTTAGCTCTTTCACAATAAGAGCTGTGCACAGTGTTTGTCACTGAGTGAGCAGAGCTTTGTTAGCAGATGTGTTCTTTGGTATAAATCTGTGGTTCTCAGACTTTGTAGCAGCTTCATGTGCCAGCATAAAACAGGAAGTTAAATGTTAAAGAAAGGGTGGTGCAACAGCATCAGCAAGCTTCATCCATCCATTTTCTTAACTGCTGATCAAATTCAGGGACCCAGATGGTACTGGGCGAGAGGCAGGGTCCACCCTGGACAGGTCGTATTGCAAGGTTAATGCTACACCTGTGATATAACTGTATAATATACAGAGTGTTTTAATGATGCTGCAGCTCTGATCTACTCCTTCACTGGCTGCTCCATCACTCAGAAGCTCCACCCATTCCTGAAAGATGGTGGTAAAACCTCATCTGTCAATCAAAGTGAGTAAATCATCTGATATTGTTTGATAAACTTTTTAATTATGGAACAAATGAACATATTCAATGTAAACACTACAGAGTGAAGCAGCCGGAGCTTCTTCATGTTTCTGTGTGACACACACACACACGCAGAGACACACACACAAACACACACAGAGACATACACACAGACACACACACAGAGACACAGACAGAGACACACAAACACACAGACACACACAGAGACACGGAGACACACACACACACAGACACACACACAGACAAACACACACAGAGACACACACAGAGACACAGACAGAGACACAGACAGAGACACACAGACACACACACAAACACACACAGAGACACGGAGACACACACACACACACACACACACAAACACACACACACAGACACACACAGAGACACACACACAGACAAACACACACACAGAGACACACACACAGAGACACAGACAGAGACACAGACAAACACACACAGAGACACGGAGACACACACACACAAACACACAGACACACACACAAACACACAGACAAACACACACACACACACACACACACACGAGCACACACACACAGAGACACACAAACACACACAGAGACACACACACACAGAGACACACACAGAGACATAGACAGAGACACACACACAGAGAGACACACACACACAGAGACACACAAAGACACACAGAGAGAGACACAGCGCCACCTGCTGGATAAACCATCACAGGACAGTGAGAAAGAAAAAGTCCTGGTTTCCAGCTTTGGCTTCATTTAACACTATACCTTTGCATTGATTGATTGATTGATTGATTGTGTTATGTCCCTTTACTGAATGTTTCTTCTTCCTAATATTTTAATGTCATTTCTTGAAACACTGTGTTCTCCGTTTCCTTCACTTTAAAGATTATATTTATTAAGCTGTTTATGAAAAGGTGGTAAGTTCTTGTGTTACAGCAGCCAAAGTATCAACACAAACCCCAGCACGAAGACTGACTGATGGGATCAGACTGCAGGCAGAGAGGTGACGGGCTGAGGTGAAAACATGGAGTCAGGAGCGCAGAGGTGTTCAGATAAGCAAACGAACCATCGTTTCTCAAACTGGAGCAGAAGTTCCACAGCAGCTAAACATCCTCCGCTCAGACTGCTTCATGATGTGAGGGTGGATGATGCTGACACACCTTTGCTGTGGAGAAACCACAACTTCCTGAAGAGAGACAACGAACAGATCATCTCACAACCTTCAGCTCTCAGCTCTGACTGCAGGCTGGAGAAAATGCAGTGACTTTCTACAGCATGGCACTGAACTGGAGTGGCCCTCCAATCTCATTGTACATTCTGTATAATGACAATAAAGGCATATTATTCTATTCTATTCTATTCTATTCTATTCTATTCTATTCTATTCTATTCATTACTCAGAGGACAGAAAGGAAATCCTGCTGCAGAGATGATCCAAAGTGACTTCAGTCAGACAAATTAGTCCATGATCCGATGCAAACGGAGAGATAATGCTCCCTAAACTCTCTTTGATCCATATTTAGACATTCAGCAGGATATGGATTGACTGGAGTCTCAGTCAGTCGCGCTGACGGTTGGTTTACACCAACGGTCTGATGGCGCGTCGCTGTGAATTATGGGACCTTCACAGGAAGCTGTGCTGGTGGCAGCAGAGACTGCAGGAAGTTACAAACTGACTGAGGAGAAAAGAACTGCAGATCATGTTCTTCATATGTTCCAGATGCTAAAGGTCAGGTTCCCCAGGAACACGCCACAGCTGTGAATCACCCAGCAGGGGGCAGCGCTCTGTCACTCCGGTCACTCTTAATATCTTCGTTATACCACAGCATACAGTCACATGACAAAAACTTGGTTGCTCATAAAAACTTAGCTGCAGAAAGACATATATGACTATATACAGGTGCTGGTCATAAAATTAAAATATGATAAAAAACTTGATTTATTTCAGTAATTCCATTCAAAAAGTGAAACTTGTATATTATATTCATTCATTACACACAGACTGATATATTTAAATGTTTGTTTCTTTTAATTTTGATGATTATAACTGACAACTAATGAAAACCCAAATTACTTCAGACAATACAAAAAAAGGATTTTTAGAAATGTTGGCCAACTGAAAAGTATGAAGATGAAAAGTATGAACATAAAAGTATGAACATGTGCAGCACTCAGTACTTAGTCGGGGCTCCTTTTGCCTGGATTACTGCAGCAATGCGGCGTGGCATGGAGTCCATCAGTTTGTGGCTCTGCTCAGGTGTTATGAGAGCCCAGGTTGCTCTGATAGTGGCCTTCAGCTCTTCTGAATTGTTGGTCTGGCGTATCCCATCTTCCTCTTCACAATAGCCCACTGATCTTCTATGGGGTTAAGGTCAGGAGAGTTTGCTGGCCAATTAAGAACAGGGATACCATGGTCCTTAAAGTAGGTACTGGGAGCTTTGGCACTGTGTGCAGGTGCCAAGTCCTGTTGGAAAATGAAATCTGCATCTCCATAAAGTTGGTCAGCAGCAGGAAGCATGAAGTGCTCTAAAACTTCCTGGTAGATGGCCGCGTTGACCTTGGACCTCAGAAAACACAGTGGACCAACAGCAGCAGATGACATGGCACCCAAACCATCACTGACTGTGGAAACTTTACACTGGACCTCAGCCAACATGGATTCTGTGCCTCTCCTCTCTTCCTCAGACTCTGGGACCTTGATCTCCAAAGGAAATGCCAAACTGACTTTGATCAGAGAACATAACTTTGGAGCACTCAGCAGCAGTCCAGTCCTTTTTGTCTTTAGCCCAGGTGAGACGCTTCTGACGCCGTCTCTTGTTCCAGAATGTCTCGACACGAGGACTGCGACAGCTGAAACCCATGTCTGCATACGTCTGTGGGTGGTGGTTCTTGAAGCACTGACTCCAGCTGCAGTCCACTCTTTGTGAGTCTCCCCCACATTTTTGAATGGCTTTTGTTCCACAGTCCTCTCCAGGGTGAGGTTATCCCTATTGCTCGGACACTTTTTTCTACCACATCTTTTCCTTCCCTTCGCCTCTCTATTAATGTGCTTGGACACAGAGCTCTGTGAACAGCCAGCCTCTTTAGCAATGACCTTTGTGTCTCGCCCTCCTTGTGAAAGGTGTCAAAGGTTGTCTTTTGGACAACTGTCAAGTCAGCAGTCTTCCCCATGATTGTGTAGCCTACAGAACTAGACTGAGAGACCATTTAAAGGCCTTTGCAGGTGTTTGGAGTTAATTAGCTGATTAGAGTGTGGCACCAGGTGTCTTCAATATTGAACCTTTTCACAATATTCTAATTTTAGAGATACTGAATTTGGGGTTTTCATTAGTTGTCAGTTATAATCATCAAAATTAAATAAACAAACATTTGAAATATATCAGTCTGTGTGTAATGAATGAATATAATATACAAGTTTCACTTTTTAATGGCATTACTGGAATAAATCAACTTTTTCATCATATTTTAATTTTATGACCTGCGCCAGTATATTTATATACTCTGTATATAATACAGG
Organism: Pterophyllum scalare; assembly: GCA_024447675.2. NCBI lineage: Eukaryota > Metazoa > Chordata > Actinopteri > Cichliformes > Cichlidae > Pterophyllum > Pterophyllum scalare. The sequence goes on from JAMQGT020006912.1 coordinate 53,236, forward strand.
GATGATTAACAACACCCAGAAAATATTGAACCTTAAAACTAGTTTTACATTTAGCTGAGGGTCACAAAGGTCTTCAGCTTCACTGATTTCTCTGTGATATTTATGGTTTTAGCAATGAGTCGAACAAAAGTGACGTATGCTGAACGTGAAACGTGGCGCCGCACTCACAGGACGAGGAAAGGACCAAGCTAAAGAACTGGGCTTTATAATAAAACTTGTAGCTGTTAATAATCTCTGTAGGTGTGATGATGCTCATGCAAAGTTTGGTTCAGATCCCCCCCCGGTAAGGAGGAGATGAGGTGCACACAGACACACACACCCAGGTGTGCAGATATATGTGGTGTTCAGAGCATTCAGGGGCAGCAAAACACTTTAACTGTCCTTTAAATGAACAAAGCAAACAGCAGGGTCAGTCCTTTAATGATTCCACACGCCAGCCTCATGCTGCACACAGCAAACACAACAAGTACAAACAAAAGTCAGTAAAAGTCTAAAGTGCTCCCAAACACAAAGATGGTTCTGCAGGTTCCCGAGCTCCCCGCTCCAACCACAAGGCGGCCTCTCAGTCGGTGCTTTCTAACAACAGCCACACACGGACGACTGTACTCATGTCAGTGTTTCATCAAACTATGTGATTAGCATGTCAAAGAATAGGGGAAGTAATCAGAGTACTTTATCTGTTATTGAACTGTGAGCGTCTCACAGGTGAGATTCAGGCACGCGTTCAGAGCAGGAGAAGAAAACCAGCACGCTCCAAGGAGCAGAACCAGCGCCTCCTGCTGTTCTCAGTGGGAAACTGTTTCTTCGATGGAGGCGGTCTCAGCTGCTCGTCTGAGTCGCTCGCCCATCAAACCAAGCCGCCGAGAGACGTCACAGCTGTGCTGTCCAGCTGTCGGCATCAGTCTCCTCTCAGTGTCCTTGCAGTGGGTCTGTCTCCGTCCTCTGCAGCACAGCAGCTCCGTCTCCTCCTCCTCAGCCTCTCGTGTCCTCCAAGTGGACAGTTTGTGTCTCCGTCCCCTGCAGGACAGCATCTCTGTCTCTACACCTCCTTCTCCTCTTTGCAGTGAAAGGACGTCCTCCTCAGGTTCTCTTTGACTTTGACGAACTCTGGAGCTTTCGGGTCTTCCTGCTGCTGCTCCTGCTGTTTCTCCAGCTGAGAAGACAAAGAGACACAATCAGGAGAACAGAGAGAAACACGGAGAACATACAGAAACATCTGGGTTCATGTCCTTCAGATCAGCAGGACCCGAGAGAAAGGTGTCTGGCACCAACTTAAAGCTCCAGCAGCACTTGGAGGATGAAGAACAGCTCTGCTGCTTCAAGCCACATGCGAAGCCATTCTTCATCCTACGACTGCTGCCGGAGCTTTGTGTTCTTCAGCTCAGTGGGGACGGCATCGCTGTGTCTGTGTCCCATCTTAAAATGTTTCAGATGTTCATCCAACAGGAAATGTGACGATGTGCTGAAACCCAGAGGAGAGGAGCAGCAGGTTCCCCAGGAGCGTCTTCACCAGGAGCTCGGAGCTGCACGAGTCCTCCACACACTGAAGGTCAGAGCATTAACACACACACACACACACACACACACACATGCACTCGTGTGTGTGTTACCTCCTCCAGCTTCTTGTGTCTCTTGAGCAGCTCGGCCTCCAAAGGAGAAATCTTCCTGCGAGCCTCATCTTCCTCCTTCCTCTGTTTGATCAGCTGATCTCTCTTCCTGGACTCCAGAACCCGCTGCAGCTCGGGCTTCATCTCCACACTGACCCCCGCTCTGCGTGCACACACACACACACAGTTATTAAGTGCAGGCCTGTGAGAATAAAAAGTTTTGCGTCTGTTTTTGAAGGTACGCACAGCTGACCTCAGGTCAGCAGGAGCTGGTTGCACAGAGCAGGACCACAGGACCTGAAGCACCCTCAGCAGCCTGAGATCTGACTCTGATGACCTGAGAGGTCTGAGTGGGTTATAGACGCTGACTGACGGCTCACTGCTTTCCTGTTTCTCAGCTGTAATCGCTGTTGGATCCAGAAGAGGGCAGTCTCTCATTCATTACAGCCCCACTCTGAGTCCTCCACCTATAAAACCTCCTACGGACACACGTGCAGACGTTTTGCGCCCCGGGAAGGAGAAAAATCCCCTCGTTTGAATGATCTCAGTTTCTGCTGTTTTCCTCTCTCTCATCATCATTCACTGCTCAGCAGCTCTGATTCCAGGAGCCTGTAAAGCCTTTTTGTCTTATGGTTGTTGTGTTTGTCAGAGCTGCTTTGTTCCTCCTCAGTTCTCCTCCTGAATGATAAAGCTGCCTCCTCAGTGTGAAAGAGGTGAGAACTTTCCCAGCGTCCTCGGCAGTGGAGGCCTCCGAGGTGGGAGGCTGTTGCTTAGCAGCGTCTGCTTCACAAACTCCACACGATGTGAACTGAATCCGCTGACATCATTAAACACTTATCACCAGCTGCTCTCTGATTGGTCAGCAGTTGTCAGGTTCATTACGCTTCATTGTGATTAACCCTCGAAAACCCCTCCGTGAAATCGGCTCCGAGAGCGGGGCCGATTCAGCAACCTGTTCCTGCTGCAGGTGGGAACCATGAAGACACGCCGCAGAGTCCTTCCAGGACACGAAGGAGGAGGCGAACAAACGAGTCCACTGAGCAGCACTGACTGCACTTCCTGTGACAGGAAGAGCCGACGGTGGGGGGAAGTTACGGGTGGAAAGCAGGAATTTGAGCCGCTAGTTCAAAAGCTGGAGGCAGCATTCACCATCCGAGCTGCGGGCGGTGCTGTCAGCTGCTGCAGAGTCACAGGGTTACTGTACTAACTGTTAAACACTGATTTAACGGTAAAAGTGACGCTTCAGTCACTGTGCTGCTGTGCGCAGGATCAGCCCCACCTTCCTGCAGGTGTGTCTGCATGGTCCCGATTAGGCCGGATTTAGACTTGTGCGTCAATCCTACGTACATAACCGGAAATCCCCTCTGAACCCTACATCGTAATCCTCGCCGGCTGCGTTGACCTGACGTGTGGTTCCATTTTTCGAGAGGTGCGGGTCAGCTTACGGCGTTCAGAGGACATTTCTGGTTCCGTACATCGGACTGACGCTCAGGTCTAAATCCGGCCTTAGAAAAGGAAAACGAGTCTTACCGTTTGTAGCTGCTCAGCAGCTCGCGGTGGAGCTCCTGGTGACTCTTTGAAGCTTTGACGGGATTCAGCAGTTTCTTGGGTTTGATGAGGTCGGCGTCCTCGTCCCCCTGCAGGTAATCCGGCTGGGGCACGTAGACGGCGGCGGGGGATGGCTTCCTGTGAACGCCTTCAGAGCGGTGCTGCTGTAGGTCCGCGTACGCTGACGCTACGGACAGAGAGAGGACAGAGCACAGAGTCAGTCATTATCGAATCACAGCGCCACCTACAGGACGGACTTTCTGTTCAGACTGTGGCTGTAATGCAGCATGCAGCCTCCGGGGGACGCTAGCAGGACATCTTTCTAAATATTGTAAATGTGTCCATACTTCCAAACATCAAACATTAACGTCCCTTTGAAACATTCCCACTGGAAGAGTCCTCTTTGTGTAACCACCCAAACCCTTTGGTGCAGCCTACAGGGGGCGCTTGCAATCTGCCATGTTATTGTGCTGTTGGGGGGGGGGGGTTCCGGCACAGACATCCACAGCCTGAAGCTTCAGTTTCTGCCCGGCAGCCTCCGTCTGTCTGACAGGAGAAAGAGCAGATGAAGAGGCACCTGATCCGAGTCCTCAGATATTCTGGGAGGCGCAGATCACATGTCATACAGTTCACGGCGACTCACAATGACCCCTTTCTCAAGTGCAACCAGAGCCCGACTTCCAGCACTGCTTCATATTTCAGAAAAATGAAAAGTCTCTGGATGTCAGCTCGCTCTCAGACACGTGCACAAAAGTGAGTGGACGGCTGCTCTGACAGCTGTCTCCAGATGTTGGACCAGCTGTTGGTGGTGAGGATCAGGCTCAGGCGGTCAGACAGCTGCAGCCGCCGATTCATTCATTAAAAAGAAATGAAAGGTTGGCGGCTGATCGTGAGGACGAAGCTGCAGCTCTGATCCTCCAAACAACTCACCTGTTTGGATAAAGTTTGGATTTTTAGGGGCGTGGCCTCTCTGACTGACAGGTGCATGGTGACACAGGTGGCTGTAGCTGCTAGCTGTCTGCTACTCCACTCTCTCACCCAAATACGGTTCTTCCTGTCTCCAAAAAAACAACATGGCTAACGATGAGGTTGCAGAAAGCAGTGGGTGATGTCTACGCACATCTTTTATGTACAGTCTGTGATGTGGCAGGCCTTGCAGACTTTGTTTTTGTGCTTTAATCACTCGTTTCTTTGTTACTCTTACAACCTGCTTTGTAACTTCATTGGGCCCATAGATCTCACACACACGTCAGGAACCTGAACATGTTTCTCTCTGACTTTTCCACTTAATGAGGATTTTTGGGATTGTGCAGGACGGACTGTACGGTGCTGAAGGTGTGAGTGTGATGGAGCTGTGCAGCTTTGTTGCAGGTTTAGCTTCTGATTGTGTCAACATTAAAGGCCTCACACTGTTACTGGGAGCCTGCTGCAGGGAGTCTGCCCGGACTCTGAGATGTTCTGAGGTTTCATATCGATTTGAGGTGGGACGTGCAAACTAAAGCCTCTCTGTAGTGTATCGACGTCCCCGTGAGTGCAGCTGATCTGGTTACAGCCAGCAGCCGCTTCGAGCTCGGTCTAAGGACCGAGCAGGAGAAGCCGGTCTGGCTGCTCCTCAGAAGGAAACGTGATCGTGCTGCTCTGTAACGTCAGACGATAATGTCGTTCCCCTTTCATTCACTCATCCTGAGGAAATGAAACTCACAGAACTCACTAAATCAGATCAAAGCGACGGGAGTGCTTCAAGCTGAAGAATCAAACTCCACCTCACAGCTCTCGGCAGGAGCTGCTTCACCTTTCTGCCCGATGCTGTGAGCGCTCTGTGGTGGTCTGAAAGAAGTGACATTTCTCTGTGGGGTCGTGAGCTTCAGCCTGAACGAGAGGCCTCTGGACTTTGAGCCGGTGGCTGTTCAAACACAGCACGCCTCAAACTCAAACACGAGTCTGAGCGCATCGATCGGCTCGAAACTCCAACACCGCAAAACCTGCAGAGTTCACCCTGTAACCTCCACCCACACAGACAGGACAACAACCATCTCCACCCACACAGACAGGACAACACCCACCTCCACCCACACAGACAGGACAACACCCACCTCCACCCACACAGACAGGACAACAACCATCTCCACCCACACAGACAGGACAACACCCACCTCCACCCACACAGCACAGGGACAACACCCACCTCCACCCACACAGACAGGACAACACCCACCTCCACCCTCCTCAGCTGAAACATAAAGAGTCACGGAGTAAAGCCCTCATGACCCCACGCTGCCGAGTCTTCCTCTGAAACTCTGCTCCTGTAAGGATGTGAGCAGAGGAACGATCCAGACTCCCACTGCAGTCCCGTCTGCCAGCAGTGACTTCATCTTCATCTTCATCAGCCTACGCTCCTCACACCACTCTATTAGCAGCTCCCACAGCACCACTCAACACCTGAATTATTCATGTACAAACAGGAGGTGCACCACCAACACCTCCGAGGATTCAGCTGTGGTACTCAAGTATTGAAAGATTAAAACTTTACTAAGTATATTTGAGTATATAAATATATACAAATGCTGTATAGAAATGGTTGTGGTATAAATGCAAACCTGCTGAAATTCTTCACTTTAAAGTCTGAGATATGATTCTGTTTACTTTTTAAACTTTTTATGTAGAAATGAATTATTACAGCAGTGAAATCAAATCATCTCAGTTGGTTTCAAATCTGCATTTAAAACGATTAAAGCTGATTTTCATAATAAGAGCATGAATGTTCCTTCACATGAGCTCTTCCTCAGTTTCAGTCCAACATGAAATCCTCATTAAGCGCTTCATTAAGAACAGAAGTCTGGGAAACGTTTAAAATCGAAGAAGAGCGCATTTGGCAGAAGTGATCAACCTGGAAAATCACTCTGCAGTAAGTATTACAAACTCCTGCCAGTTGAGTCCAGACTGAGGCTGAGGAGGAGCCGGAGCTCCGGTCCTCCGGTGCTCGCCTTACCGGACTTCACCATCCCCTCCGTGCCTGAGCCGGGCCGTGAGCTGCTCCTCGGGTCCATACTGCTGCTGATCAGTCCGCGGAGACCTTCATGCTCTCTGCTCCTCTTCCTCTCTGCTCAGCGGTAAGCGGCGGTCACATGACCTCAGGGCGTCCCTCCTCCTCCTCACGGCCGTTTCCCACGCTGCTCCGCGTTTTCCTCTTCATCCAGCAGCTTTCACGGATTTCAAATAAAAACCGGCAGCAACAAGACTCCAGCAGAGAATCTGCATTTCCGGCGCTGACCTGGTGGTGGCGCTGAAGCCGCTGGAATCTTTGCGGGGCTCCGAGGCTTCCTGCTTCTGCAGAAATCACTTCGACTCTTTCTCCGCTCACAGGGAGCTGAAGCTGCGCCAGCGTCGGTCCATGGACTGCTTTTTGTTTTCATTACATTCTCCAAATCCATGTAATGTAAAAAGAATTATATTCAAATTTCCCCTTTGAATTAAAAAAATAAATAAATAAACTCGCAAATAAACAGAAAACCGTCCTATTCGTTTTATTTTTCTCAAACCGGAAACACCTGTTTTGTGGCATCAGAGAAACTTTCCCATCGATCACTTTAAATTTTTTGTCTCAGGCTTTTGGCACCTCCACCTGCAGGTGTGCATCAGAGTCCACTCTCCAGAATCTCCCGATGCTCCTCCTCGAGGAGAACCTTCTTCTTCTCCATAGCGATGCAAATAACCGCAGACTGATGTAGCAGAGCCCCCTCCCCGCCACGTCTACCATTACCTCTGACTGTGGTTCTGAACCCTCTCAACAGCTCTGAAGACCTTAAACTGACAAAAGGAGGCGTCAAAGTGTGTGTGAAAGCCAGGCAGCAGCACCTGCTCAGGTTTTAGAATGATGTCATAAATGATGGGACAGAGACAGGTGAACGAAGTGACTCAGATCTGATGATGCTTCATTTACAGCCTGTAAAGTTAACAAAACCCTTTAAAGACCGATGCTCTGTCCCACACCACAGATCCTGGATCAGTTTGACAGACCACTGAAAACTTCAGGCTCAGTCGGAGACATTCATGTTCAAACAGGAAGATTTTAACGGGCCTGAAAGTGGATCCAAAAAAAATATATATCTATGAAGCTAAAATTACAGCTGTAATTCTACAGGTTCAAACACACACACACACACACGTGTGAGGTCAAAGCTCCTGATCAGCCGAGACACCCAGAACAAAAACACCGGCCCTAAATATGAGCTGGATCTAAAGCTTAAGCCTAGTCTTAAAAAATCCAAGCTGGGAGCTGGTTCCACAGAGGAGGGGCCTGAAAGCTGAAGGCTCTGCCTCTAGTGGACCAGTTTCCAATAGAGCACTTTTCTACTCTGACTGAGCACTCAAAGCACTTATACAACATGGCTGCATTTACCCATTCACACAAGCACTTCCATATATAGCTAAGCTAAGTGCTTGTTGTCTAACATTCATACACCAACGCTTGCGTCAGAGAGCAACTTTGGGTTCAGTATCTTGCCCAGGAGCAGCCAGGAATCGAGCACCAACCTTCCAATTAGTAGGTGACCTGCTCTACCTCCTGAGCTACAGCCACCTCCATTCTACTCTGAAGTATCCTAGGAACCACAAGTAAGCCAGCAGTCTGAGAACGAAGTGCTCTATTGGGGTGATACGGTACTATGAGGTCTTTGAGATAAGATGGGGCCTGATTATTCAAGACCTTGTATGTTAGGAGAAGGATTTTAAATTCTATTCTGGATTTAACAGGGAGCCAATGAAGAGAAGCCAATATGGGAGAAATCTGCTCTCTCTTTCTAGTCCCTGTCAGTACTCTAGCTGCAGCATTTTGGATCAGCTGAAGGCTTTTCAGGGAGCTTTTAGGACAGCCTGATAATAATGAATTAAAAATGAATGAAAAATGAACCCTCCCAGCGTGGGCTCCGAGCCGGCGAGCTCAGCTTCTTCCTCTCAGAAACGGACAGAATGGAGCTGATTTTGTGTCTAAACACTTGATTTATCTGCTTTACTCAGAGCAGTTTCCTCCAGCTTCACCCTGCCCACACATCCGTCTCCATCTTTCAGGTTGGACATGCTCACCGGGCCTGTGAGAAACACCTCAGCCGTCTCGATTATCAGGTTTTTACTGAAAGCACAGCAGGAAGCCGCTGTTCCACCGTGCACGGCACTCGGCACCACCCTGTGGCAGGTCTGACTCACTGTGATCCATTCATACCGCCCTTTGCTGTGAGAAGCCACATTTAAGACCTGATTGAAGCTAAAGCTGGGCGCAGCAGCCAACATCACCAAGATCCAAATAACATCCCAGAATTCCGCTCAGCAAACTGGAGTTAGTCCAACGAAGCCACAGCAGCCATATTATTGGTCAGATAACTGCATTAATAATGCTCCAAAACACAGTCCAGAGGTCCAGTTCAGGGACTCCAGTGAGTGAAGCCTCGCAGACAGCTGGAAAGTTTTAACATTTGAATCCATTTCAGAGCCTGTAGTTTTACTCTTACTTAAGTAGAGAGGTTGAAGCAGTACTTCAAATTTTACCAGAGTAATTTTTAAGCACCTTCGTTACCTGAGACGGATGAACTCACCTCTGCTGTTCGGCTGCTTCCCATTTTTCGGCAGAGGCTCGTGGTCGATGCTGTACGCCTTCTGAAAGACAAAGAAGAAGAAGGACAAAGCTGAGACACATCACTTCGCTGAGCAGGAAGAGCGAGCAGCGGGAAAAACCTCATGATCCATCCCAGAGTCACATCACAATCAACCGGCAGCTCTGAGTCAGCTCGAGTCGTAACAGATCAGGTGATGAAGAGGCAGGTGGAGCATCCAGGTTGGTGCTGAGACCCTGATTCTGACCCGAGGCCATCAGAGATCACAGAGTGCAGTTTTCTCTGGACGTCCACGCAGTGAGCAGCTTGGTCTGCGTGAGGTTTACAGATGATTCACGCTGAACTCTGAGGCAGGAATACCTGATCTGCTGCCGCCTCCACCTTAACAAATCCACCTTAAACCCAGGTCCGGGGGAGGGGGGGGGCTGGTCAGCTCGGGAGAAGAGGATCAGTCCTCAGATCAGCCTGAAAACAACATTCATGCCACCTTCAGAGGAGGAGGACTGTGAGACAGTGAGGGCCTTGTCACCATGTTGCAGCCCGATGAAGTCGCTCCTAGCAACCAACACAAAGTCCATTCAGCCACGGGGGGGGGGGGTTGGACACAAAATCAGGAAAACAAAACCCTTGAAGCTGTTAAAGGAACAGTGCAACCTGTTCACAGCTCCCAAACCTGGATCAACACATCAGGAGAAAAATCCGAGCGGATCAGATCAGAAATCATTTCCACCCACTGTGAGGAAGAGGAGCAGGACTGATGTTCAGAGTTAAAACACAAACAAACAGAAACTCACCAGTTCTCAAACATTAAAAACAATTAGAGCAGGAAGGCTTTCATTGTGGGAAAGAGCCCTGACACCACACCCAGCAGGGACAGTTTCAGGTGAGCACAAAGTCACAGGTGATGCAGAACTCAGCCAAATATGAAGGAAAGAAAATAAAGTCAAAAGCTACTGAGAGTGTCCTCACTGTGACCTGTCCGTTTGTTGAAGCTTCCAATCAAACCTGTTCGTCCTTCAGCTGCAGGATCACATCAGTTTACTGGCCTGTGCTGATCAACATCAGGACCAATAGGGAGGCTTTAACCTGAGGACAGCCTGCCCCCTGCTGGACACTCAGCAGCAGCACAGCTCAGAGCTGTCTGAAGGAAAGGAGGTTAGAGTGAACACCAGACTATCAACAGGCAGCTCATCGTCCAACAGAACCTGTTTGAAGCTCTCAGGTTTAAATGAATGAGCTGCAGTTTCTCCATCAGCATCATCCACCCTCACGTCATGGAGCAGTCAGAGTGAGAGAGCCACCATCACCTCCAACATTCAGGACAACTGATTAAAGACAGAGGAATGAATTTATTTCATCCACTCTACCTCCAAAATAAAAGCAGTCCAGAGTGACAAACAGCAGGTTAGATGCTGATGCAGCAGCAGGACTCTCGGGGGGTCATCGGGAATCTTTGATTTGTCGATAACAGATGACATCATCGCTGTGATCTTTCTCTCTGTGGGTGAGCAGGAAGTTTCTCTGCTGCATCTCGACCCTCTATTTTTAGCTGTCTTAATCTGCCTGTATGAACACACACAGACACACACAGACACACACACACTGTCACAGTGGCCTGTGAGCTCTGATCCTGGATCACTCTCATGCTCTCCTTGTTAATGAGAGATGTTACGTAACTGCAGCTGAAAATAATCTGCAGCTATTTCCTCCCCCAGTCTCACACACACACACACACACACACACACACACACACACACACACACACACACACACACACACGAGTTCACAGAGAACAATCTGAGCTCTGATTGGTCCCTGTGATGCTCTACTTTGTAAACATGAATAAAAACCTGATCTATTCAAAATAAAACATTGGGGAGGTCATGTGACCCATTCATGTGTCTGCCTTCTCTAAAAACTCTGCAGCATTAAAGAAAATGTTCCCACAGATCATCATCTGAAAGCTCTCACAGAAAGATCACAGCGAGCTGGATCCAGATCTCCTGGCTCCTTCTGGAGCCATGGACATTCGTGGCTGTGGGAGGGGCTCCCACAGGAAAGTCACCAGTGATTGGCAGATGGTGTCTGCTGTGAAATAAACAATCTTTTGAAGCTTCTCAGCTGCTTTTTGGATGATGTTTTGTGAACCTGTTCAGACTTTCTGAAGACCTGGGAGGTCTTTGTGGACGTTTTTAAGTGCTTCTTGTTTGTCAGCGTGAGCACGATTTTTACACTTGGGACAAAAACCTTTTCAAAGGTTTCATTTCAGCAGGATGATGAGCCTTTGGTGCCTTCAGAGATGATCTGTGAAGATCGGTGAACTCCATCTGGGCAGTAAGTAACTCAGGATGAACTCATCCAGAGCGAGCCGCTCTGAAGCTTCAGTTCATTCTGCAGCTGCTTCCAGGAGGACGGAGCTGCTAACACTGTCTCCAAATCCAGCGTGAACGTCACACACTCCTCTGATGAGGGCGTCAGTGAGTACAAACAGCCTACAAATAAAACTGTGAGAAATGATGTTTTCAGTTCAATTCAGTTTTATTTATATAGCACCAAATCACAGCAAACAGTCTTTGTATTGTGGGCAAAGACCCTACAATAATGCAGAGAAAACCCAACAGTCAAAACGACCCCCTATGAGCAAGCTCTTGGTGACAGTGGGAAGGAAAAACTCCCTTTTAACAGGAAGAAACCTCCAGCAGATCCAGGCTCAGGGAGGGGCAGTCATCTGCTGTGACCGGTTGGGGCTGAGGGGAGGGAGACACTTTGTGATGAACCTGTGCTCCAGCACACTGTTGGAGATGCAGCTGAACGTTCATAACCGCATCTCCAACAGAAACATCAAAGTTTGCAGGTTTGAGGTCCCACTGAAGAAACTCTGAGGAGTCAGGCTGCTCCCCAACAGATTAATCTGGACATCTCCTCCCTCATGGATCATTCCTGAAACTCGATGCAGCAGCTCAGAGCCTACAGCCCATCTCCACCTGCTGCTGCTCCACCAAAAATAGATCTAACTTACACCCACACCCACCCGCCTCCTCTCAGCTGTTCTTCACCATGGCCCAAACGCTCGCTGACAGCTGCGTCGTGCCTCATAACTCAGATATCTGTGAGTGCTTGGCTTCTCTCTGAGGGTCACATTCCTGCATGCCTCGTTTCCTCCTCTGTGGAATTTCTGAGCGTGAACTCTGCAGCCGCCTCGCACTCGGACGCAGGAACAGCTTCCTGTCAGGGTTCGTCCTCTCAGACACGCCTGGTTCTCTCAGTCCAAACGGTTAAAGCTCTCAGGTGAGAACAGGTGCTGTGTCTTTTGCTCTGCAGGTGTGCCCTCATCTTATTGGACACTCTGAACTGTTGTTGCAAAGCAGCGCTTTTTAAATCAAACTTTTATTAAACTCATGATTCTGGCAGGTCATGTGACTGCCTCAGTTTCTCTGAAAGCTGAGGCTCAAGGAGCAGCTGATGAGCGAACTGAGATCTGATTATACTAAATGATACATGTGGATGAACAAGAATAGGAATGCCTTTATTGCAGCAGCTGCTGGTGCAATGATAAAAACTTATAAAAACCCAGAATGAAGGGACAGAAGCACAGCTCCATGACTAAAGCCATATATACAATAAACAGCGTATACAGTATGAAGAGCGTAAAGAACAGGAGAGCTGCACTTTTACAACTCTCATGGGACGAGCATGGAGAGAGAGAATACTGCACACTGATCAGCTTCCTGGGATATAAACACAGACCCTGAGTGTGTGAGTGGTTACAGCACAGACCTGAATACTGTGCTGTGTTCAGTGATCTGATGGCCCGGCGGTAAAAGCTGTTTTTGAGTCCGTTTGTTCTGCGTCTCAGAGACCTGAACCTGGCCAGGTGATAACACACTTTGTCTCTGGCTTGTTTTTTTTTTATCTGACATAGTGTAAGCAGGTACAAGGAGCAGTGAGAGGTGGTCAGACTTGCCCACGTGTGATCTAGGATGTTCTCCCCTCTGGTGGGAGCACAGCTTCACAGCCAGCCTTATACTTTATAAGGCCAGTTTTATTTCTCTGCGCCCTCTGGTGGTCGTGGTAATGATTTCTGTTGTCACCCCGCGGCGCCCTTCGATGTTCGTACAGTAATGCCATCAGTGAGAGCGATCGAAACAGGATGTGAAGCAGAGCCTCCTGATTTTTAATGATGTCACCATTACCCCTCCAAACATCATGTCTCTGAGGCCAATATCGCTGCGGCCAGAGCGATTGAGTGTTGACACTAAAGGGGAGACGCTTCACTCCAAAAACCTCGTTTAGAGCTTCCTCAGGTGAACCTGGTTTAATGGGGGCCTTTGCTGGTTATGATTTCACTCACTGATGGATTCTTTTCCCTCAGCTCGAGGTGTTATAACTTCACCAACCAATGGGTGGTGGCTTGCTGGCTATGTCCATCTTTTACCTACAGTCTGTGGGGCTTCAGGACCCTCAGGAGACCTCGGAGCTCCTCCATTAGTGGTGCTACTTACAAATCTTTATTTATATTCTTTTGATTACCGTGTGTCTAAAAACGGCTGCTTGTAAAGGCCTCGATCACAGTGCAGAACAGCTCCATCTCCACCGGTCTCTCCACCCAACCCCACCAACCCTAACCACGGTTCGAACAGCCAGTGTGCAGAGCTGCAGAAATGATGATTACCAACATAACGCACCATCCCGTGAATGCTGCAAACACCATCTCCACCAACCAGACTCAGCCCGCAGACCTCCGAGAACCTCTCAGAGCCTCCAACCACCTTTGTTGGAGGAGCAGCATGTCAGGCCCTCACATTCAAACCACAGGAGACATCAGCCATGACACAGAGACTACCTGTAAACTGAGGGAGGGAGGATCAGCTCACAGCTCCAGCACACACAGGTAAGTTCTTGAAACGTGTGTCATTGTTTCTCCGATCTCTCCGTCAGCCGTCATTTACAGATCGGACGTCTGTGTTAAAGCCCTGCACCACATGGACACTACTTACACCACCTTTTTCCTGCACCCCTCACACTCACACATACGCGCTCCGATGGATGAATCGAGGTCCGACTGGCTCCACCTGAGCCACACCTGCAGACACCCCCGGCCTCAGATTTTAGAGCTGTTGAGCTCAGTGTTTGCACAGCTGATTCCAGACATCATGAAAACAATCATCTCAGCTGATTTATGTATGTACTGATCATGTGACATGAAAACAGGCTGTGGTCCAGGTTTTATTCATCTGATTATGATTTCTGGTCTTTCTCTGATAATTTAAAGGAAATTCAAAGTAAAATCTTGATCAGGAGAATGTTTTCCAATAACTGATCATTGATCTGAAGCTCCTGATCCATCTGTTTCTAAAGATTAAAGCTGAGAACAATGAGCTCTGATCACTGACCTTCTTTCCATAAGCGGCTCCCATGATCCTCCCTCTGCTCAGCCTTTGGTGTTTGTTTGGTGCTCCCACTCTCCCTGCCGTTACCTCCTCCCAGAACTTCTTTTTCCCAGCAGTCTCAGCGCTCCTCCTCCCCCCGCTGCCTGGCAGCCGGTCGCCGGGATCCGTTAACCCGCCAAACTGTGAGGCTGCCCCACAAACTTCATAGTAGCAGGAACCAGAGAGGAGCAGCCGGCCGAGCTTGCACAGTTGAGGAGGAGGAGGAGGCCACCTGTTCCTGCCTGACTCGCTGCTCTCAGCTGTGAGGAGTTAAGGTGCTCCGGCTGGATTACAGTAATAAGAGGTGACGGCAGGCCGAGAGCAGAGACTTTAACTCTCCTCCCCACCTCCTCTCCTCAGGAGGTCAGAGTGCTGACGGTCAGGGTTCACAGTGATGAACCTCAGTTCTGAGTAAACACAATGCAGGTTTGAATGTTGTGATAATCAGTTTGATTTGTTCTCATTAGTTCTGAGCGGGTTCACTGCTTCCAGTTTAGTTTCTGAGTTTGAGTTTCTTTCAGTGTGTGTGTATGTGTGCATGTACATATGTGTGTGTGTGCATGTACATATGTGTGTGTGTATGTACATATGTGTGTGTGTGCATGTACATAGTGTGTGTGTATGTGTGCATGTACATATGTGTGTGTGTGCATGTACATATGTGTGTGTGTGTGCATGTACATATGTGTGTGTGCATGTACATATTGTGTGTGTGCATGTACATATGTGTGTGTGCATGCACACATATGTGCATGCACACACACACACATATGTACATGCACACACACACATATGTACATGCACACACACACATGTGTACATGCGCACACACACATATGTGCATGCACACACACACATATGTGCATGCACACACACACATATGTGCATGTACATATGTGTGTGTGTGTGTACATATGTGTGTGTGTGTGTGTGCATGTACATATGTGTGTGTGTGTGTGCATGTACATATGTGTGTGTGTGTGTGTGCATGTACATATGTGTGTGTGTGTGTGTGCATGTACATATGTGTGTGTGTGTGTGTGATGTACATATGTGTGTGTGTGTGTGTGTGTGTATGTACATATGTGTGTGTGTGTTTTTCAGGATTTTTTCACCCTCGTTTCTGATTTCAGTTCAGCTGAAATTCATTTTCATCCCTGACTGGAGTTTACTGGGATCACACACGGACACAGAGGGGGTAACTCAGGTTTCAGTATTTTGCTCAAGGACACTTCATCATGCAGACTGTAGGATCTGGGGATCGAACCAGCAACCTTCTGACTGAGCTGCAGCAGAAGATAAAGTCCAGTTGGTCCTCCTGCAGCGGGTTCTCCTCACACACGTTTTGTTCACTGATATTTTGTTTCTCGTGTTTTGCTGTTCGATCTTTCAGGCTGAGACGCTGCAGCTCTCTGCTCGGTGTTCATACATATTTACACTGTGGTTCAGGTTCAACCGCTTTCACCATTCATGGAGGACAGGAAAGGACCCTAACCTAATCCTGTGATTTTATGCGGGTCACTTTTAACATTTTAGGAGTTTCTGTGTGAAACGCAGATGAAAGGTCGTTTCTTTCGGATGCAAACCTTTCGTGTAACCTACATACACACTGGACACGTTGCGTTTTTGCGAATAAATCGTCCTCATAATACGCACTGTGAAAGAAATGAAGTCGATATCAAGCGATGATGTAATGAGGTCCTGATGTTTCTAAACATGAGAAGGAAGAAACTGTCGTCCTGTGAACTGAAGGCCGTTACACACCGGACGCGTAAATTCCATGCAAATGTTTCGTGCATTAAAAATACACTGCTCAAAAAAATAAGGGGAACACTCAAATAACACATACTAGATTTGAATGAATTATTCTCATTGAATACTTTGTTCTGTACAAAGTTGAATGTGCTGACAACAAAATCACACAAAAATCATCAATGGAAATCAAATTTATTAACCAATGGAGGCCTGGATTTGGAGTCACACACAAAATTAAAGGTTAAAAACACACTACAGGCTGATCCAACTTTGATGTAATGTCCTTAAAACAAGTCAAAATGAGGCTCAGTATTGTGTGTGGCCTCCACGTGCCTGTATGACCTCCCTACAACACCTGGGCATGCTCCTGATGAGGTGGCGGATGGTCTCCTGAGGGATCTCTTCCCAGACCTGGACTAAAGCATCCGCCAACTCCTGGACAGTCTGTGGTGCAACGTGACGTTGGTGGATGGAGCGAGACATGATGTCCCAGATGTGCTCAGTGGGATTCAGGTCTGGGGAACGGGCGGGCCAGTCCATAGCTTCAATGCCTTCATCTTGCAGGAACTGCTGACACACTCCAGCCACATGAGGTCTAGCATTGTCCTGCATTAGGAGGAACCCAGGGCCAACCGCACCAGCATATGGTCTCACAAGGGGTCTGAGGATCTCATCTCGGTACCTAATGGCAGTCATGCTACCTCTGGCGAGCACATGGAGGGCCGTGCGGCCCTCCAAAGAAATGCCACCCCACACCATTACTGACCCACTGCCAAACCGGTCATGCTGAAGGATGTTGCAGGCAGCAGATCGCTCTCCACGGCGTCTCCAGACTCTGTCACGTCTGTCACATGTGCTCAGTGTGAACCTGCTTTCATCTGTGAAGAGCACAGGGCGCCA
The DNA here is from genome assembly GCA_024447675.2 of Pterophyllum scalare. Lineage (NCBI taxonomy): Eukaryota > Metazoa > Chordata > Actinopteri > Cichliformes > Cichlidae > Pterophyllum > Pterophyllum scalare. The sequence continues at coordinate 70,081 of JAMQGT020006912.1, forward strand.
GTGGCAAATTTGCCAATCCTGGTGTTCTCTGGCAAATGCCAAGTGTCCTGCACGGTGTTGGGCTGTGAGCACAACCCCCATCTGTGGACGTCGGGCCCTAATACCATCCTCATGGAGTCGGTTTCTAACTGTTTGTGCAGACACATGCACATTTGTGGCCTGCTGGAGGTCATTTTGCAGGGCTCTGGCAGTGCTCCTCCTGTTCCTCCTTGCACAAAGGCAGAGGTAGCAGTCCTGCTGCTGGGTTGTTGCCCTCCTACGACCTCCTCCACGTCTCCTGGTGTACTGGCCTGTCTCCTGGTAGCACCTCCAGCCTCTGGACACTACGCTGACAGACACAGCAAACCTTCTTGCCACAGCTCGCATTGATGCGCCATCCTGGATGAGCTGCACTACCTGAGCCACTTGTGTGGGTTGTAGAGTCCGTCTCATGCTACCACGAGTGTGAAAGCACCACCAACATTCAAAAGTGACCAAAACATCATCCAGAAAGCATAGGTACTGAGAAGTGGTCTGTGGTCCCCACCTGCAGAACCACTCCTCTATTGAGTGTGTCTTGCTAATTGCCAATAATTTCCACCTGTTGTCTATTCCATTTGCACAACAGCATGTGAAACTGATTGTCAGTCAGTGTTGCTTCCTAAGTGGACAGTTTGATTTCACAGAAGTTTGATTTACTTGGAGTTATATTGTGTTGTTTAAGTGTTCCCTTTATTTTTTTTGAGCAGTGTATTTTCAGACTCGCCTGTTCTTAATGCAGCCGTTCACACCGACCGCGTCATTTCACAGGACGAATTTGCAGCATTTCTTTTTTCGGATCAAGTTCCATTTTTCTGACTTTCGCAAGTGAACAAACAGATCTGACCAATCAGAGCGCTGCATTTAGCACCACGTGAGGTCATAGCCCAAAACGCGCACCAATCTACTAAATAAACAGTGATGTGGGAACAGTAAAATCATACTCTTTTACCTCAGACACAGCTACACGCTGCTCCGGGTCAGTCGGCTCTTTGATATCATCCTCTGCCTCCTCACGTTATCCCAACTCTGCCAACAGGAGCTCAAACTGTCTCACTGATTTCATGAAATATGCGTGAAAGCGGCCGTGATGCAGCTTCAGCTCCGGGATCAAACCATGAAACTCTCCCTGCTGCTGCTTTCTTCTGAGCTGGATGAACCCAGAGTCTCGGTTTCTTCCTTCTCGTGTTTAGAAACATCAGGACCTCATTACATCATCGCTTGATGTCGACTTCATTTCTTTCACAGTGCGTTTTATGAGGACGATTTATTCGCAAAAACGCAACGTGTCCGGTGTGTATGTAGGTTACACGACAGGTTCGCATCCGAAAGATTCAGAATTTCGAGTTTTTACACAACGCATCCGGTGTGAAACAACCTTAAAGGGCTGAAAGCAGGAATTATTGTGAGCAGGGGGAACATGAAAGTATTATCATCGATGATTCACTCAGGTAGGTCACCTGGTGGTTTCAGAAATGAAGACCTATTTTAGCCGAGCTGCACGCAGGAGTGATTCCCAAAGTGTGGGCTGCAGCCCCCTAGAGGACGGTCTGAATACTGCAGGGGGAGCTTTTACAGTAAAACCCAAAGAAAATGAATTTTCAGTTTTAAAATAAAGCTCAGAATCACCGCATTTAAACATTTAGATTCTGAAACAATCCAACACCTCCACCTGTCTGCCCTGAGGTGTCCTGTCAGTGGGTTAAAGCAGAGGTGGTCAGACTGTGTGCATGTTTACCAAAGCTCACACTGCAGTCAGAGGTTGTACCACAGTGCAGACAGCAAACATCACAAATTTCAAGGGAGGACAGCAGTCTGAGTTTCCAGACCTGAAGGCGGTGCATCAGGTGAGGAGTGAGAGCACGTGCACCACCCCCCGGGGTCAGGGTGTACTGAGTGATCTGTGAGGAGAACCATCTGAACTTTACTGCCATCATTGGATGGCTAAGCCTGCAGTCACCTGCTCACCAGATCCATATCCCTATGAGCTCACACACTTCCTGAAAATGGGATTTAATTTGAAGGCTCAACATTTGGACACACAGGAGGAGATCCCAATGGATCTCCTGGTGCTCCAGACTCTTTTTGCCCCCCCCCCCAATAAATCCACCACACCAAAGCTCGTCTTCACTCTGACTGTATTTACTGTATTTACTCATGTACACAATAAATTAACTGCCGTCATCTCTCGGGAATTAAACTCGTGGACACAAAGTGTCCTTGATCACATGATCTGATGTGGATCCGGCACAGGTTACTGTGGAGATTACTGGTCGGCAGCGGGCAGGGTCTCCGACTCGTCTTCGTGGCTCGGCCCCGACATCTGCATGAAGAGCTCCCTCAGTTCTGTGATGTCATCAGTGAAGGACGGCAGGTGCGGGACGGACCGCTGCTCGCGCTCCTCAATGAAGTCCCACAGGCGGACGCTGTTCATGAACTAAACAGAGAAATGGCGTTTAGAAACTACAACACCCAGCATCCATCAGCTCATGGGCACGAGGACTTAAACTGACCCGCACGTTCCCCTCGGAGCTCAGCTGCTTCCGCGGGCGCTCTGCCTCCGCCCGAGTTCCATCCGGGAAGGCGTGAAGGTACAAACACTTCCCACCAAAAGGACACGAGCTGCGACCCTGATCGAAGTACTTACAGGCCTTCTTGCTACAGACACACACACACACACACACACACACACACACACACACACACACACAGTGTATGAAGACACCTGAGCTTCAAACATTTACCATCAAAGGTCACGCTCATCTGGACTACAAAGACCTGCTGAGAGGCCGCTCACCTGACTCCAGACTTGAAGAGTTCAATAAGATGGTCCTTCTCATCCTGGTCCTCCACCCAGTACACCGAAGGGATGACGAACTCTGAGATGACCCGACACTGTGGGCATGACCTGAAAGGCACAGAGAGGCTATCAGACCCGGTCCCAGTCCCTGATCCAGTCCCGCTCCCTGACTCTGACCGGGTCCCAGTCCCGGACCCTGACCCTAGTGCCGACAGAGTCTTACTTGATGATCTTGTTGTGGAAGTTTCGGGTGCAGCGCCACTTTCGAATGCAGGCCAGACAGAAGATGTGACTGCAGGAGGACAGGATGCCAAAGCGGCGGTCAGACGGGTTCGCCTTCTGCACCACCACGTCCATGCAGATGGAGCATACCTGAACAACAGGTAAGTAATTAACGCTGAGGTCACCAAGTCAACCAAACCAGACAGGACTGAACCCACCTTGTCCTGGCTGAGCTGAGCCGCGAACGCCTTCTCCATGTCGGCCTCGAAGGCCAGCAGACATATCTAAAGACAGATGCACACAAACAGACATCGACACATTTACAGCTGCAGGAACATCTGTCTGCTTCCACAGTGAAGTCCTGAGAGGACTTAACGAGAACCAGTTCAACAAATTAAAATTAGCAGGTGTATTATCCAATATTGCAGTACATTCAAACAAAGATCTCCTACATGAATTCACCTAAGATCCAACACTGCCTTTGTTATTAAATAAATAAGCTGGAGTGTGGATGAAGGTGTTTGTGGGGAGGACCACAAATGTGTGCAATGATCTGTGTGTAATTTTGTAGCACTAACACAGATCAGTCTGAACACAGACACAAACATGCACGTCCAACCTGAAGGATCACATTTTTAACTTCAGAGAACCGATAAGCTACAAAAACATGTCACTCTCGTACAGCTCGTTAAATACACGTGAACAGGAAGAATACACGTTTGTGGTTCTCAGGCTGCGTTCAAGTGCTAGTGGAAAACAGACATGTGGGCTTCCTCTGTATTGCTGTGTCATTTATCCAGCAGCCTGTGACGGTTAACATGGTCTAAATAAGCTGCAGCTGCACACATCAGTGCTCAGCTGCAGAGGAGTGAGCACCGCGGTCCCCCTGAAGTGATGGCATGCTAACTGAATATAATCCAGGAATGTGGAAGCTGCACATTTGTGACACCTTGAGATGAACTTCTCTCCATAGTTGCTGCGTTTCTGGAGCTTTGTCTGTGGGAGTCCCGATCATGCAGTAGGAAATGATCGGCAGCCTCACTGTGCAGCACCACCGGACTCTGAATGAAATCATTATTTCTGATGAAAGCAGGCTCCTCCAGCTCTACTTTCAGCACCCGGACACTTTACATCCCGATCCTGATAACCAGAAAACGAATTCTCCATAAATACCAGAGTCATCCTCCGCGGGAGGGAAAGCAGCTCAAACCGAATCAGCACTTCTGCTGCTGTAGCTGCAAAACAAGTTCAACATATCCAGGTTTTCTGTGCTCAACAAACCCAAACCTTATCAGCTTCCTCTGCTAACCCTTTCTGCTTGAGGATCTAAGCATGCTCAGATGAAATGGAGCGTCTGACGCATTCTTTCACTCTTCTTCTTGACTGAGCGCCGCCTACATCAGCCACAGGCGATAAGGACAAACGAACAAAAAAGTCTGCAGAGTGGGTGCCCGGGTGGCTTAGTGGTGAAGCCGGCGACAACATAAATATGCCGCATCGTGGTGCGGGCAGCACAGGTTTGAATCTGGTGAAGCAACTCACTGAAGTAAGTGAGTTACTTCACCAGCTCATCCGTCACATCTGCGTACTATAAACACTCCCTCTGCTTCTGCTCAAAGGAAGAAGAGTGGAGTCATTCCTCTCGGTTATCAATGTTCTCCGTCTGTGAGCACTGGGAAACCGAAATCAAGCAGAGCTTTGACATCCTGAGACGCTGCTGCTCAGGTGAGAGCGAAGCTTTAAACCACAGCTCTGATCATCACTTGCTTCACCACGGCAACTGATGGTGAACACATCACCTGCTGATGTGTTCACCATCAGTGAGCAGAGTGACACCTCCACACCCTGAAGACTCGACTGTAAGCTTGGTGTACCTGCTGACCCGTTAGCCCCAGCTACACAAACAAACGGCGTGTTTCAGGTGATGTGACATCATCCCACTGAAATGCCATGAACATGCACACCTTCTCGTGCGCTCTCCTCTGCTCGGGGTCGTGGGGGTGGAGCACCTGCAGGCGACACACCTCACACAGGTCGCCATGGAGGTACGTGCAGCTGTCCTTGAAGACACATTGGCCGGTGGCAGCATAGGGACACAGCTGGGGGAGGTCTGGGTAGGCTCCGCCTCCTGGGTGAGGAGCTACAGAGAGCTCAGGTAAACATCATCACATGCTACTGATCAGAGACAATTATATGAGAATTCTCGATACCAACCTTGTTCCTGCGCTGAGGCGTCCAGACCTGTCCTGATGGCATCCACATAAGACTGAGGAGCCGCTGCTGCCGTGACCTCTGACCCTGAGCTATCTGATGGACTCCCAAACGTGTCATCAACCCCAAGCACTGAGAAGACACAAAGGGGGACAGGTTACCTGTGATGACCATTGTCATTCTATAAAAGTGGTTCATCAAGTGTTGTCACCTCTGTCTCTCAACACCAGTGTCTTCTTGGCTCCGCCTCTGCCAACCCTGCTTCCTCCTCCTCCTCCTCCTCCTGCCAGGCTCTCTGAAGCTCCGCCCCCTCCTCCTCCTCTGGATGACAGCCTGATGTGATCATACCTGTAGCACACACAGGAAGTGATGTAAGTGACTGTGAGACAGATGCTGTAGGTGATAGGTGGGCGGGGCATTACCTGCAGCGCTCTCCATAGGCGCATGCTCCTCTCTGGTAGAACTTACAGATGGTGGAGGGTTTGCTGGTGCTCGGGTCGTGAGAGAAGAGGCAGCGGCTGCCCTCCCTGCACACACCGTGGAGGAAGTACCTGAAAAGCAGCACAGCTGTGAGCCAACCCCATGCCACACATCATTTTCACAGTTTCCCCTTTTATCTCACATTATTAGCGTTTACTTCAGATTCTGACCAATCAGGATCCTCCTCGACCCTCCCAGGTGTTTCAAGAATATCCCACCAGGAGGAGACTAAGGGCCGACTAAGGAGAGGTGGAGGGAGGAGGCAGAGGAGAGATGGAGTCTGACACACAGAGGGGTCGGAGTCTGATATTTGTAGTGCTGCAACAATTCCTCGAATAACTCGAATAATTTAATTATAAAAAATCATCATCAAGCAAATTTGTTGCTTTGGTGCTTCGTTTAAACTCTCGTGTCTTGTTTCACCTAGATTATCAGCATTGAAGGGCTCTGTCGTCTTCTTGTGGGTTTAATTGTTGTTGGCAAACTAGCTTAGAGCTGCATTACTGCCACCTACTGGACTGGAGCGGGGATCAGGAGTTAGAAAAAAAAACTCAGATTCTAAAATTTCTCCGTCGCTGCAGCGGATTCTCTTTAATGCTAAGCTGACATGTTTCCCACACCTCCACCACTCTCTGCTGTGTTTGTGTGTTGTGCTCGCTATGCTGAGAATTTTAGCCGTTAGTTTTTTTCTACTTCAGCTCCAGAACGGATTGCTAGAACCACAGACATATTGCTATTGAGTGTCGCTATTAGCACTAGCGATCATTCTGTACCAGAAGGACCCCTTTCTCGTCAAAATATTTTTATACTTTAATCCCTGATTAGTGACTAAATATAGACCTGCATTAGAAATGTATTTAGGAGAATGCTTGTGATACAAAGCATTACACCATTACGCTCTTGCAGCCCCCAGCTTTTCAACAAAAATACTGATAACACAACTGCAGCAGGCAGCTGTTTTACGTGCAGTCTGGCTGCGCAAGCACAAAGAGGCGGAGCCGTTACAGAGACAGTGAGCTCAGGTGGAGGAACTAGACGTTTTTCTAGTGTCCAAAAGAAGCTTTTTTTTTTTTCCAGTAATCACGTTAAACGTTTCCTGGGAAACAGCTGGAGGTCCTTCATCAACCACCTGATCAGCAAGTGAAGAAAAGAGAACTTTGTAGCTGCTCCATCCACCCTGTTAGTCTCACACGGAGAAAAACTGCAGTATGAATGTAACAGATGAACTGTTAATATGAAAAAAAGTATTTCTTATCCGATTACTCGAGTAATCAATGGAATATTTGATTTTTGATTTTATTTAAATAAAGTTTTTCCTCTTGTAATTTTGTCCGAGTGAGACCGATGTTTTCATCTTTCCTTTCCCACAATAATAAAGAAAAAGAATAAAGACCCTACATAATACAGTAAATAATTAGGTAAAGATTCTACAATAATACAGTAAAAAATAAAGTAAGACCCTCACTGCTGGAGCCTCTGATGGACGTCAAAGGAACTGCAGCTGCAGCCACTAAGCGTTCTGATTGGTTGTTTACATTCCGCCTCCTGTAACCTAGCAACCACGGAGAGGCCAGACTGAGATTGGCTTCCTGTGTTCCTGTGGTTGTCAATAAAGTTTAACTCAATCAGCAGCTTTCTGGAACCTTTTAATCCCCTGACGGCTGGTCTGGACAACTCCCCCACCCCGCCGGAGCAGCCACCCGAACCCCCGTAGGAGGAGCGGGTGAGTCTGGCTCCCCGTGGGTGGAGCAGCAGTTCCGTCTGTGACTTTAAACAAGGCGCGTTGATCCGGAGACGCGGACCAGTCTCAGGTAAGCCTCTGGAGTTCCTTAGACGCACCTTGAGCCCCAATTACTGATCAGTCTGCCCCCTCCGTTCTTTCCCTGCCCCTCCGCGCTGATTAGGAGAAGTGAGGCAGGTGAGAGCGAAGCTGAATGCTAAAAACATTAGCACGAGGCCAATGGTCCCCGGACATCCGTGTCGCACGCGAGAGCGCGGGACCCGCGGACCCTCAGACAGGTGAAACACATACGCAGACACGCGCTCACCTGCAGGTCACCTGTTTGGTGCTCATCTTCCTCGCAGACCTTCAGCTGCTCCGAGCCGTCACCGCGGTGTGCCGCTCAAACTGCTCCGATGGAGCGCCGCGGACACAGCAGTAAGGTTCCGATATGACCCTCGTCCTCCTGTTCCTCCTCCTTCTCCTCCTCCTCCTCCGGGTGAATCGGGACTCCTCCTCCTCCCCCCAGCGTACTGAAACTTGTACCCGATGAGAAACGTCTGATTTACCTCCCGGGGCTTTTCTTTTTTTACTCCCTGCGGCAGCTGCTGCACAGTAACAGGAAGTCCTCCATGGTTCCGCTGCGCGGATTGCCTGTGTCTTCTCTGGATTCATTTCCGGTCAAAATAAAAAAAAAATTCTGAAAAAGCTTTATTGAACATTTAAAGAGTCAAGAAAAAGACCACACACGCACACGAGCCCGACTTTTATAAATCACTAAAAACTAAACAATGAATCGGTGATCGATTACCTGCTAACACTAACCTGCACCTGCGAATGAAGGATTTTCCAGGTTAACTCATGAAGTTCAGTCTCAGTTTGATGAGCTCGTTATCAGGATATATTAATTTAACCCTCCCCCTTTCAGAGCAGCTGGGACTGCTTTTATGAGCTTACTATAAACTCGAGGATCACCCGCAGGTCATTCATGAAACTCTGCCCGAACACCTTTAGAGAACGTGTATACATGCAGGTGTTAATGAGAGCGTGGCTGTGGGTCCACACCAGTGTGTTATGTGGTGTGAAACTGTGTTTATAAAGTCAGAACCTGCTGATGAAAATCTGAGAGTTGGTCGCAGCCTGTTACATTCAAAGTCACAGCATAAGGTTTGAAATATTAAATTAGGCACGAGGAACCAAAATGACTGCTGATTATTAAGAAATGATTTTAAACACCGGCCGCCACATTCCCCCTCCATCCTCATATCATTTACTATTCTGTCCTAATATAAGTACGTGTTTCCACCCAGAGTTCAAATAAATTTTATTAGCAGTCGGTGTTACAGGCAGGGAGCGCTGGATGGATAAGCCTGGATGAACTGCAGGATCAATCAATCAGTCAATCAATCCTTTATTAGTTATTGTACACAATGTACACAATGCTCTGGATGCTCCGACAGCGACGTCTGTTTGCAGCCATCTGTTTCAAATCGAGTTACAGTTTTATTCAGAATATTCTCATTCTCACACACGGCTTTATGTTCAGAAATAATATTTCCCAAATATTTCACTTCCTTTTTCATCTTTATGTTACAAAATAATGGCTGCAGCAGTCTGACCGTGCTGCTGACCGTGAAAATGAGGCTCAGCACAGCTGTTTGTAGTGTGAACCGGTCACAAGAACCTGGTTTACCTGCAAACTGCCAAATGCCTAAATGCACAACAAGCCAGGTGGGCTGTGTTTTTGATCGTTTCAACAATATCACCATCCAGAGTCCCAGAAGGAGAAGCCAGATGCTTCCTCCAGGCAGTTCTTCATCACCGAGGCACCCAAGGAACCCGAGCCAATCGACAGGAGGCAGGACTGCAGGATTGTCCGAGTACTGGAGAACACAGAAAGGTGTGAGGCCAGCAGAGCAGTGCACAGTGGGCGAAGGTTTGACAGCAGGGCAGCGGTTTAGCAGGTTAACAGAGAATCAGTGAAAACAGGGTCTGAAAACACTTAATCACTACTTCCAAAGTAAGAACCGATAAACTGAAAGATAAAACAAGATCCAACGTGTGCCCTTGTTCCTGAGTGGGACGTTCACAGACTGGATTAGATTCAGTTATCATTAGATTATCATTAGATTATCATACTATTTGCCCTGAACTATGAAACTATGAACTACACCCCCTCCCACAACATATCCTGTCTGAGTGTATATATTATATATTTAGTGTATATATTTTGTTACATTTTTATACTTTGACTATATTTTTTAATTATTCTACTGTCATTTTATCTTGGTGTATATTCTGAGCATATTTGCTCGTGTTATCCTGTAAGGGTGTCGTCAAAGCATTTCACTGCCAGTTGTACCTTGTATGATGATGTATGTGACAAACTTCTGTTTGATCTAAGAGTTCAACAAACCTAAAAATCCTTCAACAAATGTGAATATTAAAATGTCCAACAAGTAAAACTTGGTCTCAGCACGATTTCAGCCATGAGATCAGAGAAGTCTTCTTTGTTCTTTGGTGGACCGTAACATTACAGCTTTATCATCTCACCTGCTCTGAGCTCCTTCCTGTTTCAGTGGTGATGGACAGGCTGACAGGTGAGCTCAGGCAGGAGTCTCTGTGGACCACACTGTGATCTGCAGTGGGAGCAGGGAGAAGGTGGAGGAGCGCCTGGAGAGGTGGAGTCAGTAGAAGATGGAATCCATGTGTGTATGAATGAGGAGGAGGCAGGTGGACAAGTGAACATGAAGGAGCAGAGGTAGTGAAGGTGGATGAGTTTAAATACCTGGTGCCAACCATCCAAAGAAAGAGACAGTGCAAAAGAGAGGTGAAGCAGGGTGGAGCGGGTGGAGACGAGTGTCAGAGTGAAGCTGTTGTCCTCAGGTTTGAGTTTCTACAGATGATGCTCCTCATTGGACACCTGGACTGTAAAACAACCGAGTTTATTCTGACAGAGAAAATAAAAGTCAAACTGAAACGTGTGAGGAAACGTTCAAAGATCCAAACTCTCCGACTCACTACAGCACGAGGGAAACTAAAGGGAGAGCCAGACCTTCTCTGATGAGGCAGATCTGTGATTAGAAACAGTTATTAAAGCAGCTCCAGCTGAGAGATACAAGCTTATCAGCATCACTCACTTCCTGACCCCACAGACAGCTGCTGAGAGGAGCATCATCTCACAGCTTCTCACCTGTTTCCGGCCTGTCCATCAGAGAGGCCATATGAGAAGTTGAATGCATGAAGGAAGATTTGGGAGGTGAAACCTGAGTGGAGATCAGCTCGTACGGTGACTCAGGTGGTAAATACTCGCCTCAGACTAAATCACTGTCACATGTGAACCTCCTGCAGGTTCAGAGTTCAAACGAGCCTATCCCAGAGAGAAGCAGGGTACACCTGTACAGGTCGCCAGCCTGTCGCAGGGCTAACACAGAGGGACAGACAACTATTCACAAACAATTAACCTAACCCCACTAACTGTGTTTGGACTGTGGGAGGAAGCAGGAGTACCCACACAGACACGGGGAGAGCACGCAAACACAGAAAGGCCCCGGGTGGATTTGAACCCAGACCTTCTTGCTGTGAGGCAGCAGTGCTAACCACTGCATCACCGTGTCACTGGTGATTACCATAATTCCAGATCTGCTTCTGCTGGGTCTGAATCCAGGAGGATGCCGTCAGAAGAAACATGGATGAACTTCAGTTTCTAAGTGACACAAAGTGCATAAGTCTTACTGAGCCGATGTTTTAGAAGGTGTCATGTACTTGAAGCATTTTCTGCTGATGGTACTCCTACCTGTAACAGAGCACTGTGACCCTATGAGACTGTGACTGAGGTGAAGGCTGTGAGGACCTCCCGCCGACAGTCAGAGAAACCAGTGAATAAACATGCTGAGTGAACTGTGATTGGTTGATTTCAGGTTCTCCTGTGTGAACGTGAAACCTCCGATCTGACTTCATGTTCAATGAAAGATTGAAGCTCCTGGATCAGGTGTTCTGTTTGTTATCAGATTCACCTGAGCCGCCTGCTCGCATCACTGTTCTTAGAGGTGAGAGGGAAAAAGGTCTGCTCAGCCAGTCACAGCTCAGAAACATCTTCACACTGCACAGTTAACCCTCAGTGAGCTTCAGTGATCAGTCCAGCCCAGACATAAGTTATACCAACAGATTTTGATGTGTTATTCAGAGTGATTGTTTTTGTTTTTAGGAAACAATAAAAAAATAAAATGATGTTCTGGTATCCGAGTTAGGATCATCTCAGATCCTGTCTCAGACCTGACAGGGTTAAACTGACAGGTACACTCACCAAGGACAAACCTGAGATCTGCCACCTTTTTCTTCTAGATTAACTCATTCAGGAAAGGAAGACACATGAAAATCTCCTTTTTACTCTGATTATAAAAGATACTGTCAGTGTCAGTCCCCCCTCCATCATCACTCTGACTACAAACTGCAGCCATACGTTCACATAACAGGTAAAACATCCAAACTGAAACAATGAGCTGGAACGTGTTTAAACACTTCTGCTATCAACCCGTGCCCTGGCCCGATCCCCACAGTCACAGGGTTATCATCATCATGAAAGTTCACTGAATCAAACTGGGAAAAGCTTTGAATGTCACAGATTGAAGCAGTGGTGCTGGTATACCTGCATATTACACTGAGAGGATGGAGGCTGCTGAAGTGTCAGACTGTCAGCTCAGCTATCCATGTGAGAGCCTGTATGATCCTTCCTGAGTAACTACACCTGCAGCATGGTTTGAAAAATCCTCCTCGAGCTACTGCCTTCATAAGATTTTCAGAAAACTTGATCTGATATTCAAACTTCTCTGAAACTTCTCAAACTCAGTTTAATTTGCTTCACCTGTGGCTGCTTTAAACACCTGCAGAGCTCCACTGGAACCTGCTCCAGCTGTGACAATCACCTGGGATCCACATCTGGATCATAAAGGCTCAACACAACCGGACCAAAGTACAGCTGCAGGTACTCATTGTTCTCATGCAGGATGTTTCTCTGGCTGTCTTTTATTTTGTAGGACACGTCCTGCTTCAAAATAAAGCAGCCCTGTGAATGCAGGGTCATTAAACTCCCAGAATGCACTGCAGCTCGGCGCAACATCAACACCCCTCTGCAGGTCATGGCTGGTTTCCATGACGCTGCTGCCCACACAGTCCAAAGGTCACCTGTTCAGAGTGAAGGAATAACAGGTGAGCTGGGTCACATGACCATCTCTATGACTGCACCTGCAATCTAATAGGCTGGGGCCAGGCAGTGATGTCATCTGATAGGCTGTAACCAGGTAACCAGGTCAAAAGGAGAAGGAGAGAAGAAGAAACTGGAAAAAACAAGTCAGAGAGGAGAAACGGTGGAGTCAGAGGAGGAGTCAGAGAAGAGTGAGAGGAGAGAGAGGGGGAGCAGAGGAGGAGCAGAGGAGACAATGGAGCACAGCGTGATCCGTCTGAGTCACTGTCAGAAGGAGATCTTCTGCTTCTCGGTGCCGGAGGAGTGTCCGAGCTGTGGGGAGGAGCTGAAAGGGAGCAGACTGCAGGAGGCGCCGGTCAGCCTCCCCTCCCCCCTCACCAACGGACACAAGACCTCCTGCTGCCTGCTGGTCGCACCTGCACACGACAACCTAAACAGGTAAACACACACAGTAGTTTAAATACAGGTAAACATAGGTGAGTATACAGACAGGTAAATACACTCACTGTATGTAAAGGTAAATAAACCAGTTTGAACTAGTCATTTCTTTTCCAAGTTATACTGGACCAGATGAGCTCAATGTCCATCCAGCCTGACCAGGTAAGCGGCTTTAGCCAGTATAACCAATGTAACCAGTGCACCCTGCTGTTTGTTCCTCAGAGACTTTGATGGGACAGCTGATCTTCACACTGGGATTTCCAACACCAAAGGTAGGATCCTGAGGTCAGAGGTCATGGGGCTCAGGTGGGAGGAGATGAACAAGTTGAGGTTCATTCAGGTGTTGTTTTCAGCTTCAAATAAAATTTTTATCAAACATCCACTGGACTTAGAGCTGTGAACCACAATATTAAAACCACTGACAGGTGAGAAACACCTGGTTACTATGGTGATACTCTGCTGCTAAGCATGCTAATCCTGCCTTCATTGGATGTTAGTTTACCTGCCGCCTAAACACTGATGATGGCAGCTTCGTCTCACAACAGAACGCCACATCGCAAAAACTGACCACACCTTCAAACCCCCAGAAGTCAAGAGAAGAAATATTTAGGAAAAAGCAGACAAGAATAAATCAAATCAGGCAGACATGATTTTCTTCAGATTCATTTGTCTTTACAACAAAACTACAGCAGACCAAAAAAGCAAAACAAAGATTTCATGTCAAATTAGTCAAAATACAGAGAGAACACCCAGAGTCAGAGTGTACTGTGATCAGATTAATCTCATAAGAAGATCTCCGCCACTGATGGCATCCATGTGAAGAGCCATCCATCCATCTTCTTCCACTTATCTGGGACCAGATCGCGGGGGCAGCATCGTAAGCACAGAAACCCAGACCTCCCTCTCCTCAGCCACTTCCTTCAGCTTGTCCGCTGGTACCCCAAGGTGTGCTCAGGCCAGCTGACAGATATAATCTGTCCAGCATGTCCTCGGTCTGCCCCGGGGCCTCCTCCCGCTAGAACATGCCCAGAACACCTCACCCAAGAGGCCCTGGGAGGCATCCTAGTCAGATGCCCGAACCACCTCAGCTGGCTCCTCTTGATGTGGAGGAGCAGCGGCTCTACTTTGAGCCCCTCCCGAATGTCTGCACTCCTCACCCTATCTCTAAGGGAGAGGCCAGCCACCCTTCGGAGGAAACTCATTTCTGCCGCTTGTATTCGTGGGTCACTACCCAAAGCTCATGACCATAGGTGAGGGTAGGGATGTAGATCGACCGGTAAATTGACAACTTCACGCTTAGCTCGCTCTTCACCACAACATACCGGTACAGCGTCCGCATCACTGCAGCCGCAGCCCCGATCCATCCGTCGACCTCCCGTTCCCTTCTCCTGTCACTCGTGAATAAGATCCCAAGATATTTGAACTCCTCCACCTGAGGCAGCAACTCGTCCCTGAGCCGGAGTGGGCACTCCACCCTTTTCCGGCTGAGGACCTTGGCCTCAGACTTAGAGGTGCTGATTCTCATGCCAGCCGCTTCACACTCGGCTGCGAACCGTTCCGCTGCGAGCTGGAGGCCACCACCCACCTGATGAAGCCAACAGGACCGCATCATCCGCCAAGAGCAGAGATGAGATTCTGAGGTCACCAAAGTGGAAAACTTCTGCCACTTGGCTACACCTAGAAATTCTGTCCATAAAACTTAAGAACAGAATTGGTGACAAAGGGCAGCCCTGGCAAAGTCCAACACCCACAGGAAACGATTCCGACTTATTGCCGGGCAATACTGACCAAGCTCTCACTGCGGTTTTAGAGCTCATGCTGGGGTAGCTCAGTGGGTGAGCAGGTGACCATGCCACATGGCTGTGGTGCAGGTGCCCTAGGTCGACGTGCGACCCATGGCCCCTTCCTGCATGTCTTTTCCTACCTCTCTCTCCCCACCTTCCTGTCTCACTTCACTGTAGACTATTTAATAAAGACAAAAAGGCAAAAAATATGTCTTTTAAAGAAAACAACGAGCCAGACACCCCATACTCCCACAGCACCTCCTACAGGATATGCCGAGGGACACAATCGAATGCCTTCTCCAAGTCCACAAAGCACATGTAGACTGGATGGGTAACTTCTCATGCACACTCGAATATCTTCGAGAGGATAAAGAGCTGGTCCAGCGTTCCACGACCAGGACAAAAACTGCATTGTTCACTCTTGCATCCATGGTTTGACTGACAAATGGACCCTCCTTTCCAGCACCCTGGCATAGACCTTAGCGGGGAGGCTGAGGAGTGTGATCCCCCAATAGTTGGAGCACACCCTCTGGTCCCCCTTTTTAAAGATGGGGACCACCACCCCGGTCTGCCAATCCAGAGGCACTGCCCCAGATCTCCACACGATGTTGCAGAGGCATTGCAGGGCAAGTCATCCCCCTCATCCACAGACTCTGCTTCCACAACAGAAGGCGGGTCAGTGGGATTAAGAAGGTCCTCAAAGTATTCCTTCCACCGCCTGACTATAGCCTCAGTGTGACGTCAGCAGCGCACCACCTACACTATAGACCGTGTAAGTAGAGCATCGCTTTCCCCTCCTGAGTCGCCTGATGGTTTGCCAGAATCGCTTTGAGACAGTCAGAAAATCTTTTTCCATGGCCTCACTGAACTCCTCCCACACCCGAGAATTTGGTTCAGGCACTACCTGAGCCACATTCTGCTTGCCCTGCCAATACCTGTCAGCTGCTTTTATCCTGAGGCTGCAGCGTCTGACTGATTTCAGCTCTTTGATGAAACTCCAGCTCGTTGAGGAGAAATCATACCTGCGCGTGGCTCCTTCACCTTCATGTGTGTGTGTGTGTGCAGGTATTGTGTATAACTACACTCACGATGGAGTCCGCAGGGATCAGAGCGGCTGGGAGCGCTGTGTCAGCATCCCTCTGGTCCGACCTGACATGTTCCACCTGCTCGCTCAGTGGGACCAGTACCTGGACCGCTTCTCTGATGGGCCTATGTGGGACCCCGCCTGGCACAGGTAACTCACACCTGACTAACCTGACAACGTGTCCCACTACCTGTCCCTGTCCTGACTTAAATTGAACTGAACCAAGTCATTTCTGATGGTAAATTAAATTAAAATAACAGCTGCAGACGCTGGCACAGCACAGACTTCAGGACTGTGTGTATTACACTGGTCAACAATGATTTTTGCCATCTGGAGAAAAATACCTGATATAAGGCATTTCAGGTGTGCTGATTCCACATCTATAATCAGAATCTCTCTAACACGTCAGGTTCTTGAGTTACGCACATGTCAGTATTAGCTAACGTATTTCTGGCGCTTCTCACACAAATGTAAAGTGTGCTAAGATTTCCTAATTTTGAAATTGAACAGAATTTATTAATAATTTGGGTGATTTTGGGGTGCTGAATCCAAATATAGTCTTTTAAATTCAATCACCTAAAGTTTAACTGCCAGTATTGAGGGTCAACAATGCCAGAAATGTGCAATTCCTTATAGTGACTGCTTTGATCTGTCAATAGATAAAAATAACGTTTTAGTGCTACATCAAGTAATGGAACAGTGTTTCTGGGGCAGTCCAAAGTGATGCCGAGCTTAAAGCTGGGATCTTCAATCGACCCCAAGTCCGTGAGCTCATTAGAGGCAAAGACTTTCCAGCTCAGACCCCTTGAACTAAGAGCGTAGGAATCAATTGTTCGGGTGAGACAGAATTTCTTGGGCAACCACAAAGCCACAAACTATGAAGAACTAGGTGACGACATGCTCACATCATTCAAACGCATGGGCTGCAGAACATCACTTAAGATTCACTTCCTTCACTCTCATCTTCACTTCTTTCCACCCAGTTTGGCTGATTTGAGCAATGAGCATGGTGAAAGGTTCCATCAGGATATCTCTGAGATGGAAGCTTCCAGGAAGCAGGTTCAGCTCCAACTCTGGGTTTGTTGACCCTAAAATGAGGAAACTCAGGTTTTCAATTCCAGGAAGAGCTGACTCCAACGTCTGGTCAGTTACCATGGTAACAGACTCTGTGACCCTAACCTGGCAGGTTTTATCCAACAAACTCTGAGTGTCTCTGACTCCGCCCCTCCTGCTGCACCTGAACCACCTGTCTGACCCTCCCATTCATGTCCTCCCTCATAAAGTGTCTGTCAGAGCGTCAGAGGAGTGAATTCATCTGCAGACGTTTATGTTCCTACGAGCTCTGAAATCCCAGTTAGACGTTAGTTTGTTGTTTTTGTGGTAACATGAAGCTTTTACAGTCGTTCACTCGTCAACAGGCTGTGAGGGCGGAGACAGCGATGATGTCACGCATTTATAATGAGGCAGCTGCAGCTGTCAGACTGTCAGTCAGCTCCTCTGAAACATTTACTGTAGTTACTGCAGCATCACTGTTACATCACACTGATCTGGATGAAGCTGCTGACACAGAACACACTGATCAGTGATCAATGATCCATCACTGGTCGTGTTGGAAAAGCTCACTGATGGAAAAATGTCTGATCCTGGAGATGATGGGAATGTTTGAGTGAAGATGTCTGTAATTCAGAGTATGAATCTCAACATATTCTCCATTGAAAATCCCCTAAATCTGTGATCATGGGCTCTATAACGGATCAGCAAACCGTGTCTGAGTCCACCTGAATCCTCCATTAAAAGAATAAAGTGAGGCTGCTATTCCATCAATAGACTCCATTTTTACTCTATGATTATTTAAACAATTAAAGACCTGCCACAAACTGAGCTGTCATAAACTGAAGTGTCATAAACTGCAGCAGAAACAGTTTTTATTAAGTAACAAACTGACCTGAGGTCAGCTCTAATAAAATTTGAGTTTGGCGATTGGCATTTATTGGCATAGTTACGTAACTCAAGATCCTGAGCTGGTAGAGAAATTCTGTTCGCAGATTTGGAATCAGCATACCCAAATTAGTAAAGATCAGTTATTATTCCTCAGGTAGCAGACAAAAGGTTTTTTTTTTGTTGACCAGTGTTATTGTAGGGTCTTTACCTTATGGTACAAGGCTGCTGTTGTGATTTGGAGCTATATAAATACAATGAATTAAGTTGGTCTCTGAGGTTTCTGGCGTGATGACTCCAACCTCCAAGCATGCATTTTTTCATCCTTTAAAAGGGGAAACCTGACTTTGTGCATGACATTAACAAGAATTCATGAAGCAGATTGTAGAAATAATTCTGCTCAGACCACAGAAACATGGAAAATTAATGTCCATAAAAAATCCAACTACTCCGAGACCAGAAAAATAAAAGTCAGGAAGTAGGAACTTTATGACTTTAAGACATGCCTGCAGTTCCTGTGGTAATTCCTCATCATCAGACTGACCTGTAGTGTAGGTTCTGCGCTGCAGGTTTGTCTGTGGAAACATTCATGGCTGCAGATCACGAGTGAACAGCTTCTCTCTCTCTCTCTGTCTCAGCTTCGATGAAAACGACCATAACTGCTTCAGCTTCTGTCTCCACTTTGTGAACGGCGTCCTGGCAGCCGAGGGCCGCGGCGGTCTGAGCAGAGATGACTTCACCCGCACCTTCATCCTGCCGAGGATGAGGAGGGTTTCTAAATACACCACACTGTACCAGCACATCCAGAAACACCAGTTCTACATGGTGGACCGACAGGAGGATGCTCAGGGGGACGCAGAGCCCACCAGTTAGAAAACTAGCCTCACCTGATCCCCCAGACTCTCCTTACAGTCTGTGACGAGTTAGTCTGACCCAGGACCAGGACCAGGACCAGAAACAGAACCAGAACCAGAAATATAAACAGAAACAGAACAGGACCAGAACCAGAACCAGGACCAGCACCAGCACTAGACCAGAACCAGACCAGTACCAGAACCTGGACTGTGTCTGTGTTTAGATCCGATCTGGCAGCTTCCTTCAGAAGAAACAGATCTACAGAGGGATGGAGGGGGGGGGTCCTCAGTCTGCAGGTGTGTCTCACCTTGCTGAAGGTTTCCTCATTGTGATGGCCAGGAGATCTCTGATCATTCAGAGACACTGATACAGACCTCCTCATGGTGCATGCTCAGGTTTCCATCCACTTTAGTTTGCTTTAGTTTAGTGGGATTCCCAGTGCAGATGAGCTCCTCACAGTCCAACCATCACACTGATAAGCTGCAGAGGCTTCATGTACAAGCTTTACTCTGTGCCCACATTAACCACATCCATCCCTTTCAGTATGTTGTTTGAAACCCTGGAAAAATATGCTGTTTTCATGTTTTTACTTCCTGTTTCCGTCTCTTTCTTTGGATGAAGTTAAACTCTCCTCCTCCGGTCAGTCTGTGTTTAAAGTGAAAAATAAGCTTTTATGTCAAAGAAACAATAAACAGACTCGTTTGGTTTCTAATCTGGAGTCAGAGAAACTTTCAAACTTGTAGTTTTCAGTCCAGACTTAAATCTTCTCCTGCGGGTTTTCTCTCAGTCCTCCTTCAGCTGGCGCAGACTGCACAAAGGCTGGTGACCTCACACACATGCTACGTTTCCCCCGCCGAGGTGCCGGTGCTCGTGCCAGTGCTGGCGTCGGTTTAAATGAACCGGTGAAACACTTAAGAACGGCACCAACGTGGGAGAACACGCTCCCCTTTCTTGTGCTGCGAACACATTTTAGGGTCCAAACAAACTACTGCAGCATCTGTGTGCAGCACAGAGGGAAACACAGACAGAGATTAGAGCAAGATGACAAGTACGCATTTTGTGTCCTTTTATCTGTGATATGAACTGATACAAAGCAGCAAGTTCAGTCTTAGAGCCCAACCTAATTCACAGCTGTGAAAATCACATTGTTTTTCTCATGTAATACACACCATGCAGTGAAACAGCAGTAGAAAACTTTACGCTGAGATGGCAGAGTCACACCCATCTGCACTGAGACCAGCTAGCTTGCAGGGCCCGAGTTGAACCTGTTTTTCGACTGAGCACAGAGTACTAGTGGTGGGCGGATCGATCCAAATATCGATAATATCGATACCAACATTGGTATTGGTATTGATCAATACCAGTGTAATGAGATCGATACTTTAGCCTCAGTTTCTCTCCTGTATGCAGCGCTGCGGTTTCATCAAAGATGCGAGCTGACTGTTTAAGTCCCGCTCCCGTCACAGCACAGAGCAGGCACACTTTGCTCCTCCCCTCCCTGCAGTGTTTGAACTTTACACTGTCAAGTGACACGTAACATATTTTACTTGGGAAACAAATGAATTTGCTTTAAATGTTTTATAATGTTGTGGAGTGATAATTTTGTACAGCTTGTTTATTCAAGAAAAAAATCCAGAAAATTAGTGAATGAAGGGGTATATTTTTATTACATTTTTGTATTATACTTATTGAAAACACTCTGCTTAAAAAAAGGTTTTAATTTGTTCTTGAGTGATCATTTATTACACTTTATTTAAGAAAAAATATCCAGACATCACAACGTATGGGGAAAATTGTTTTGTTACTGTTCTAATGTTTCACAACAAAAACTTTTATTTTGATAAAGTAATTTATATTTACCTATAAACTTTGCCCAATTCTATCCTGGGTTTTAGCTAATTAATGATCCAAAGGAAAAAAAAATCACAAAACACTTATGAAAATTCTTCATAATTATTCAAAAGTATCGTATTGGTATCAGTATCATTATCAGTATCAGCGATACTGGCCCTGTATTTACTTGGTATCGGATTGATACCAAATCTTGCAGTATCACACACCACTACCGAGTGCGTTCACGGTGGGAAAAGCGAGAACAGTTCAAATACTGGCACTGGCACCGTCACCGGTGGAAAAGGGCCTCAGTGGCTTGAGTCAGATTCATGTTAATATTTCATGTTTCACATATAAAGCATGCACGGCTCCAGCTTTAATAGCAGACCTGCTGTCCCATCAGTCCTTTAAACCTCTTATTTTAAATGCAGAGACAAGCACACTGATGCTTCTTCGGGTCATTCTGAGCCCTCTGCTGTGGGTCGTGACAGTGTGTGCATGTGATTGTATGATTGTGTGTTTGTGTGCCTCACACACAGATCAGATCTACCTCAGAGACGCTGGAGAATCTACATCTGCTATTATACCTGAGGCCTTGTATTTATCTCTCTATATATTATGTTGTATCTTTGTGCATGTACAGCTTCTGAAATGTGACTCATGCTAAATCATTATGGTGTGGACACATTTATTAGGAGGGCTGTGTTTGATTGTGGCTGTACAAAAATGTCTCACAGAGACAACTGTACTAATGACTGATGCTGCGGCCCAAGAGCACTTGAGAAGAGTTTGGTGGCTTTCCAGGAAGTTACGAGTTTGAGGGTCACATTTTAAAAGGGGACAAATGGACTGACAAGGATCACAGACAGAGGATGAGCCGGTACGCCTTCATTCAGCATCAGGAGGTCACGCTTCCTCTTTCTTAGTCCGTGTCTTTGTCCTTGACCTTCTGACCTGCCTGTGTTGCATTTGTATGTTTAATAAACACCCTGCATCAAATTCTTCTCTTCTCCAGGCATTTTTAATTATTTTTGATCCTAATCAGGTTTAAAAATCCTGAATCGACACCTTCATCAGCGCGATAAGTTTCTTCATCATGTCCACTTTGATTTGACCTTTTTTTTTGTCCTGCGCCACACTGAGAGTCTCAGGGGAGACTGCAGGCTTTCACCCTCCGCTGCACCTTGGGGAGGCAGCCTGCAGTCTCTGATTCACTAACTTGTACACAGCAGTAAGAAGCAGACTGCATGTTCCAGGACTCTGATGGGTCCACACACACTTTCGTGAATAATCTCGTGACTGCATAAATGTGTGTAATGCTGGGACATGTGTGCTCATGTGAAGCACTTTTTATCTTTGTTCAAAATGCTGAAATAATACATTCAACTTGTTGACTTGAAGGTGTTTGACTCTGTGAACCTTCAGATTGATAATAAATGAGTGCACATACACATCCTCCTCTTTTCTGCAGGCTGGCATCTTTCTTGTGCCATCACCCCAGCCAGCAAGTGGCGGTAACGCTTCGAGCGTTACCAAAAAAGCAGAAGAACTCGACGCGGAACTAAAGAAATGAGGCCCACAGTTCCAGCCGGACACCGATTCGGTGGCACCGCAGCGTCCCACAGCAAAACAAACCGAGCGAAGGCTAACAAGCTAACAGTCAGCAGTGTCAGAACAGGAGTCCCGGCTCGGTTCATCCCGGATCGGCCCCACGGCAGCATGCAGGCGGAGTTCAGGGCTCCGCGGCGCCGCCACCGGGTCACGGAGGAACTCGAGGCTCCGTTGCCCCTCGGCCCGCGCGGAAGC
>JAMQGT020006915.1:0-10070 GCA_024447675.2 Pterophyllum scalare
GCGATTATGTCCTCTACTCGTTCAGTTACGTATTGCTTACGTTCATTTAGTAACACCAGCTCCCTGAGATTTAGTCTCTCCAGCTGATTCCTGGCAGCAGATCCAGGGAATACCAACAGTAACTTCTCTGACCTGTGTGATGGGTGTGGATGAACAAACCTGAGGAGCACATGATGGTGATTCAGTGCTTTTAACAGCTGACTGTTAAAAGCATCCTGTAACCAGGACCTATGATGAGGTTCCTCTTTGTTGACTCACTGCACCATCTGGTGGTACATGTTGGTATTACACAGACGGTGGCATTCTGCTGGAGGCTTCAGATCGTTTTGAGCTATTTTTAAATGCAAGTGTTTATGTGAAGTACCTTTAAGATGTCACTTAAATCAGCCTGTATATTTAACCGTATGGTGTCTGTTGACCGTGTCCTCCCTGTTCTTTAGGTCTGTGCCTCCGTCTGTACTCCCAGTCCCTGTACGAGGAGGGCATGGCAGAGGCTCACTGTCCGGGTGTGATGGAGGAGAACCTCAGCCACCTGGTGCTGCTGCTGAAGAGGCTCGACATCGCCGACATGGGACAGTGCAAGTTCCTGGACAGACCAGGTGACTTTAACCTCTATCACCTGAGCTCCACCTTTGACCTTAGAGCTATTAAAAACACATCATTTACCTGGAAAACAGCAGTTTTCAGACACGCACTTTTATATGTAGCAGCTTCTGGATCATGTGTGCAGTGAGGGTGTGAATTTCCACCCAGGCTGAGTCTTCTCTAACTGTCAGCATCTCTGCTGCTCCATGGGGCCGTGGTGGTTTGGTGTCACCCTCACGTCTTCCCTGTCTCCCTCCCCTCCAGCCCCCGAGGCCCTGATGCAGGCCTTGGAGGACCTGGACTACCTGGCAGCGCTGGATGATGACGGAAACCTGTCGGAGGTGGGCATCATCATGTCGGAGCTCCCCCTGGAGCCGCCACTGGCTAAAGCGCTTATCGCCGCCTGCGAGTACGACTGTGTCGACGAGGTGCTCACGATCGCTGCGATGCTCACAGGTAACCGAGAGGCACAGGATGTGAAGCCCTCGACCTGTTTTCTATTGTCAATATTTGATGCGATCTTTTCTTGTTTCAGCTCCTTCCTGCTTCGTCACTGCAGAGCCCAGCAGGGAGGAGGCAGCAGTCGCACACTGGAGGCCTCTGATGCACACAGAGGGAGATCACATGACTCTCATTAATATCTATAAAGCCTTCATAGAGCGTACGTACACTTCAGCCCTCCCCGAGCAGGAAATTCTCGTGTTACAGCAGAATTAGAGGCTTTCCAGCTTGTGATGACCGGCTGGTCTGTGTGTGATCCCTGCAGACAATCAGGATGAGGCCTGGTGCACGACAAACTTCCTCAGTCACGCTGCGCTGCGATTGGCTGTGGTGATCAGGGCGCAGCTGCTGGAGGTGATGCAGCGGATAGAGCTTCCTGTTTCTCCTCCTGCTTTCGGATGCCAGGACAATTGCACGAACATCAAGCGTGCGCTCATCTCAGGCTTCTTCCTCAAAGTGAGCGCCTTGTTGTTGTTTTCATTCATAATTCTGCTGTGAAATGTAGGAAGACCAAGTTAACAATAACTCCTCCCCCTCCTCAGGTGGCTCATGATGTGGACGGCTCCGGTAACTACCTCCTGCTGACTCACCGCCATGTGGCTCACCTCCATCCCTTCTCTTCTTACCTGTGTCGACAGCCGCGACCCGACCCCCCCGGCTGGGTCCTCTACCACGAATTCACCGTCTCCCGTGATAACTGCGTCCGCATCGCCTCTGAAGTCCACCCTGAGATGTGAGTCAGAGCGCCGGTCGGCAGCAGGAGCGTCACGGTGAAAAGTTACTCTGTGGTGTATTAACAGCCTGTCCCGACTCTCCGTAGGCTCGTGGAGCTGGCGCCTCAGTACTTCCTGGGAAACCTGCCTTCGAGCGACGGGAAGGAGCTGCTGATGGAGCTGCGGCGGAGCCTGGAGCCACCGGGGGTGGCTGATCGGGACGGGGCAGCGCGGGAGCACAGCCGGAGCCACAGAGGCGCCGAGGGGACGCAGGAGCCTCACAATCAATCCAACACCGAGCTCTGTGTCGTCCAATGAGACGGGAGAAGGGGCGGAGCTTCTCACTTTGATTTTATTGGTTTTTTTTAATCAGCTACCCTGAGGTCCCGTTTGAGTCTCCTCGATGTGACTTTACACTAATGACAGTCCTGGATGCCCCGCCTCTGTTCGCACCTCCTCATTTCCTCCTTTTTTTGACTTTATTTAAAAATAAATCTCAAACACTCGCGTTTATTTAAAGAGATTTCTATGTTTCTACAAAAGTTTTAAATTAGGGTAAAATACTGAAGGCAATACCCGCCTTTAGTGTACGACCTTTGACCTCTATGCAGACGCCCATCACTGTGTCGTGACATGATGCGGAGCTTCCTTCTCGGCTGGTTTCCTGCTCAGATTTTCTCCCTCTGTTCATTTTTAATAGAATCTGCATCAAATAAAAGTGATGTTTTCATGCGGAGTGATTTTCACTCGTAGCTGTCTGATGTTAAACCTTTAAAGTCACTTTATTGTACGATTAATCTGTCTGGTATTAAAGATCCTTTTCTTCTCAGAGGAGTCTGTCGGTCTGTCTGCAGGCTGCAGCACGAAAACCAAACCACAGACTGTAAGTAAATGATGGAAAAAGCCACCGTGACACCACCCGCTGGTTTTGGGCAGTGCCTTTTGAAGCCTTTGTGTTTCCAGCCTGATTTTTGGGAATCAGAAATGACAATATTTCAACAAGAAGGTGAAGTAGCAACTTTGTGCTTGGTTAGCGAGCTGCGTGGATCAGTGCAGATAGAAATACCTGCTAATCAGTGCTCAGCAACATCCAATAAAATCCCAGAATTTCACCGACCCAAACTGGAGCTCCTTCTTCTTGGACGGCCTGTTAGTCCAATGAAGCACATTGCAGCCATATTGTCTCCAACAGCACAAACATGGTCCAGTTCAGGAACTCCAGTTAGCTGAGGGGAAGCCTAGCAGACAGCTAGCAGCTCCTTTGAAAAGGCCACAGCCTTCAAAATGGAAACTTTAATCCTCAATATCAGCTACAACACTGAAGCACAATTATAAAGAGCACAGCAGGACATCGGGTTCATGGAGGCATCGTTTGGTGCTCCAGATCTGAGCCGTCGTCTGGCTCGTGTTCTTAAACGCAGCCGAGCTGATGGACCCTTTGAATCAGGGTTATGTGGTTTTAATGATTACAGTCTCTCCAATTTCTCTTTAATGTTTGTAGAGTTTTCATTATGGGGGATATAAACGTTTAATTAATTAAAGTAAAATTAATAATGCAAGTAGTTACAGCACATTATCTCCACTTTTATTGTAGATACTGTACATGCAGTTACAGCTGCAGCTGTGAGCAGAGCTTTGGAGGACAGCAGCACACAGTATGAACATAGCAGGAGATCTTTGGTGTTCAGGGCTTCAGAGCGGTGTCCCTCATGGTTTGGTACACAGACTCGTTCTGCTTAAACATCTTCAGCTCCAGCTCGGTCTGCGTGCGAATCCCCTGAAACACAAAGGAGTGAAATAAAAAAATTTAAAATCAGTTATTCTAACACTTACAGGCCAAACGTGTGAGCAGAGTGTGAGATACCTCCAGGTCTTTGGTGATGGAGTGGTTGGGTCCGTGGGTGACCATCAGGATGCGGTAGGCCTGGCAGATCAGGCTGTGACCCGCCTCAATCTGCCCGGCATGCCAGTTGGTGACGCCTGCTCTCATCATGGCCATACCCAGCTGGGCGTTATTGGGATGGTACAACTTCCTGTTGGGGGGTGGGGACAGTCCAAACCATTGAGTATATAAACTTATTCATGGCTTGTAGTTGAGATGTAATGACTAATAAAGAGGTTTTTATCCTGACCCCGGATAAGGGCAGGAAATGGATGGACGGACAGATCCTTAAATCAGTGCTTTGTCAAAAGGTTTCTGGTGGAAGTCACAGCTTCCTGTCTCCTTTGGGTAAAGCTCCACAGGCTTGGAACACCTGGATATCAACAGTTTATGTCACCATTCCTGGCAAATCCCAGCAGGATTTCACGGGAAGCATCCAAGGGCTTCCATCGTACTGTGGGGTTTCTGTTGGGACTTTGATCGCTCAAGAGTTTTTTTTGACTGTTTGGGCTTTCTGTGGTTCTGAAAGATGAACTGTTGCCCTCAGAGGCCATTTTATTCACCTATTTACCTCAGTCCTGATCAGCTTCCATGTCAAAGTTACTGTAGAGCGACCGCACACATGATGCTACCACCACCATGCTTTACTACAGGGACCGTTTCATCTGATCACAGGCTTGTTAGCACCTGCTGTGCTTGAAGTTCTACCTCAAAATTACACTTTTGATTAATCAGATCTGAGAATTTTGTTGAGCTGCTCTAACACAAAGACCAAGTTAATGAAGTACTACCAAGATGGCCGTCCCCGATCTCTTCAGGGATTCTTTGTTGGAATGACCAATTTATCCTCGTTTACCAATCAAGACCTCAGATATCTCTGTGAAGAGTTTCTAGATGACGAGTTCATCTAGGTACTCATCATCTAGAAAGAGTACCTAGATGAAGAGTACTGGTAGTTCCAAACTTCTTCCATTTCACAGATGGTTTTAGACCCTACGCTCCCCACAGTTTTGTTATGGAGGTCTGCAGATTTAAATGGATTTCGTGACTTCTAACTCTGCTTTTCTGGCTTGCATGCATTACTTTTTTATGGAAGAGCATCGTGATGGATTTTTGAGACTTCCTTATTGGTCTCACCTGTAGGCTACGTCCATTTTTGATGAACACTGTCATCAGCACTCACCTGTATCCCTCCACCATCCTGTGGGCGTAGTCTGCTGCCTTAGCGAAGGACCGTTGGTATGACAGGACCTCACTGGCGATGCTGAGTACTTGCAGCTTGTACAGGTTAGTATCTGCCAGGACATCCTCCTGCTTCTGCAGACACTCACGGCACACCTTCAGCACCTGAGCGAGGACAGAAGAGATCCTCATTGGACTGAAGGAGTTAAAGAAAGCTCAGCAACACACACCAAGAGAGGGAAGGTGGAGAGAGGGTGGTGTACCTCATTGTAATCGCCCTCAACGCGGAACTTCTCGATCTTCTCCAGACACTCCTTACTGAAGGTCGTCACCTCCTTCACCTTATCGGCAGATGGCTGAGAAAGAGAAAAATGGAGGTAAAGGAACTGAAAACACATTAAAAACAGACTCTGATGTTTGTCCTCTCACTTTGCTGTCTGCGACCGCCGTCATCAGGTCATCCTTGATCTGCTTGCTGCACTGCTCACAGGTGCAGTCAAAGTAGTAACGCTCCATCAGTTTCTTCTGGCGGTCGGCCGACAGGTTCAGGAAGTCCACGTAGCTCACGGTCAGCTCCTCCCCCTCGGCGATTTTCCCCAGAACCCGCAGCTCGATTCTGGGACAGAGGAGGAAAGGACGGCGTCATTGGAACTGGACTGCATCCTGTCTGGATACCCTGAATCCTGTAACTAGATTAATGCACATCCACTGAAGTTCATGCATCTGAATTTACTTTTAGATTGAGATCAGGTTTATAACCATTAGGATGAGAACAGCAGCAATGAGCGTCTCTTCAGAGTCCACTCTCCTAAAGCCAATTAGATGCTTGAACAAACAACCTACTGGGTCATTTACTGATATTTGTTGCTTATCTTTTGTATTTCCACCTACAGACGCTACACTGGGATACTGGAGGGGTGGAGGTGGCATAACTCAAAGGTTTGACTCCAGTTTGGACTGTTTTGTTCTGGTTTGACTTTTTTTTGCTGTTTTGTTTTCACTCACTCTCTGATTTCACCTTTACTGTGATTACATTAAAACTAAAAAAAACAGACAGAATTTTAGGACTTGAGTCAGTATTTGGTGACTTATTGGTTAATGATAAAACTGGTTAACTACCTAAGTTATCAAGATGCATCCTGTAGTTATTGTGTTATTGAAATGGATGCTAATAAAGTTAAATGTTCTTATCGGAAAGTTGACTCCTTAGAACCAAACCTGAGAAATAATTATTTTTGCATCAGGCTGTAAACACGTTTATTTCTGCTGTAAAGTTGGATGTTTTAATATGGGAATTCTATGGGGACTGACTCAGTGTTAGAGGGACCCTCTAGTGGGCATTAGAGGAACTGCAGCTGTGCGTTGTTTTTGTGGGTTTGAGTGTTTTTGTGTTTTGTGCCTCAGTTCCACAGAAGAAACAAAGATGATAAAACCAGAATATGTCTACATGAAGCTGTGTGTGTGTGTGTGTGTATACGCGTGCGTGTGCCTGGCACATCGAGTGGTGAACATCTGGAAAGCGTACCTCCTCTGAGAGTGGAGTGCAGAGCTCACAGCTGACTGGCTGCAAAGCACAGAGACAGTCAGGTTTAAATGCTGCATCAGTGTGGGCCATTAAATGTGTCCAGTTCCAGCTTTACTTTCTCACACTAATGCGGACCCTCATATACAGTTAAATTTAGCTACATGGCACATAAAATCACTGAGCTTCTTATTAAATATAGCAAAGATGTTTTTCAGATTTGTTTGGTTTTTTTATGCAGTGACCCTGAGAGGTTTATTCTGTGACTGAGTCTATGAGAGAGCAGCCATCTGCAGCTCAGATACGTGCTTCCCGTGGTTGAGGATGACGGTGCAGTTGGGCCAGCAGTCGTGGTTGACCAGGCACAGGTTGGGAAAGAGCCCCACACCCACAGCCTGCAGGCCTCTTTGGTCACTCAGCGTGAATCCATTACACTTGATCTGCAGGAACAGACACAGCGAGGGTGAGATCAGAGGGTCAGACTGAACCGTTCAGGTTAATGATGAAGCACTAACGATGCCAAAGATGTGCGAGATGTAGTCGACTGAGTGCTGCCTCGTCCCGTAAGACCAGAACCCCAGGAACGTGTTCACGTCAGCCCGGAGCCGCTTGAAGTCTTCCGCGGCCAGGTCGGCCACGTGGTCCTGCAGTTGGTCCACGGAGATAAGCTGACTGTCGGATGCGATGCCCGTGTCCTTGTGCAGGCGCCACAGCACACGAGCTGCCAGGCTGGGGCCAGAGAGACAGACAGATTCAGTCATGTGCACCACGACTCAGAAACCACATGATGCAGTGCCCTGGTATACTTTGGGATTTTGTTGTAGAGACACAACTGTGACACAGTGATGTGATGCAAACCCCACCCTGCTGGGTTAAAGTCCTAACCCGACCCAGGTTTCCAGCACTGCAAAGCTCTGGAGCCAAACTGATCCCAGTACAAACAGAGGAAGGTTCTCCATTTTTTCCCCACATGGGTTGAAACTGATTCACAGCTTCTCTGAATCCAAAGGGAGATTTTTGCCAGTAAAATTCAGATTAATAACTTCACAGGAATTAGCAGGCAGCACTGAGATCAGGTGGAGTTTGAAAACTGCCTGGCCTCTGAGGCCTGAGGCAGTTCAACCCCTGGTCCCAGGACAGGGTTTGAGTAACTGGACCCTCCAAACAGAAAAGCTTTACCACAGAAACTGTAACGTGAGACTTAACGTTAAAGACATCATCATCACTTATTCTGATCATTTGTCCTTTTAGCACGAGGCTGAAACAAAAGCCAACACCAACCTGAGGTTCAACAACCTTTCTTTAACCAGGAAGTGTTAGCATGTTTTTGATGGCGGGAAAACCCAGAGCCGCCACGTGTTCTTACCGAATATTCTCGCTGGGCGCCTTGCCAAGCTTCTTGATGGCGGCGCACTCCTGCTTGTGCTCACTCCAGCACGCCGTCTGGCAGGTTCGGTCGCAGTAGTGGGCAAACTTGCACTGGGCGCAGCGGTGCAGGTTGGCCTGATGGCGGAAGCAGCTGTGGCACACCTGTGTGGCCAAACTGAGACAGAAACATGGACCAAGTGTCTGCAGGTGCTCCAGCTCACGGTGCTCTCTGTAGCCTGAAAAAAGGTTCTTTGAAGACCTTTGACCTAAGAGGCCTCACCTGAAACCACTGATTGTAATGACCCTAATCTTTTTCACCCTTTCATATTGATCATGTGATGATGCACATCATCAATATTGGGTAAACGGGTGTAAGTACCTGGGACTCTCCACCTTTAACCTCTTGGGTGAAACATAAAAAAAAAAAATCAAAGTCCAGCCACCTTTTTTCAAGCTCCAGAGACAAACATGAAGAGACTAAAATCAAGTATCAGGAGTGCTGCATGCTCAGAGAACGATGCACGAGTTTCTTTATCACTGGTGTCTCAGCAGATATCAGCGTCTGACTGTAAACTGTTTATGCCGAAGGACACAGAGCAGCCTCGGTGATGCTGACGGCTGAAGCCAGCAGAGCCTCGGTCTGCAGTGTTGGACAGCTCCTGCCTCACACTGTGCGGAAGGCCTCGGTGCGTGCCTGCTGTGCTGCACGGCGTCAGCGAGCTCTTATATGGCAGTGACACCAACACTGCTACCAGATCTGTGTCTCCGGTTCCAGCACATCAACAAACCACAGTCAGCCTCAATACCAGCTGATCCCAGTAAATCATCACTGATGAAGCAAACGTATAAAAGTTATCACATCGGAGAATTTTCCAGCAGTTTTGCACTTTTAAGAACAGGAAATATCCTCATTAAACTGTCAGGGTGAATATGCATTTATGCTTTATGAAAAACTGCAAACAAATCAGATTTACAGTGACTCTGATGTAGAACAGAAATAAGCAGCAGGATATTATCTGATCATTCACTGGAGAAAACTTCAGAGTGTCATCTTTCAGGGTTCATCTCCCCCCCTCCCCCCCCGGTCATTTAATGGAAACCCTGCTGCAGTTTTTGTACCTAAACTTTAATGCCAAACAGCTGCAGCTGATTCAAACCAGTGAAACCAGTAAAGCAGACCCCTTCAGCCTCTGCGAATCCCAGTTTGACTTCTGCTGCGCTGTCAAACATCCGGCCCTCTCAGATTTTCTGGGACAGGTCTGCTTTCTGTCTCCAGAGGCTAAACTAAACACAGCGAATCAGCCTTCAGAGTCTCTGCATACCTGAAACAAACCTCCACAAAACGACCTTTTTATGTTGTACACGCACAAAGGCGCTGCGCTCATAAAGCTGATGTTTTATTAATCAGACCTCAATGTTAAACCTTGCACAGGTGTGATAATCCTTCCTGGTGGAGTGAAAAAGTGTGTCATGGTCAAGTTCACGCGACACCTCGTCGGCCGTCTCGCTGCTGATGTCACGAGAAAGGTCTGGAAACAAGGTCACGGCCCCTAGACAGTTACCGACGCCCACAGTGTGCAACACACCTGAGACATGCTCATGCAGTCCAAAAACCAGAACAACCTACCTGTCAAAGACCACGGCTGCAAAACTGGGCTCAGAGAAGATCACTTCCCCAGTGTTGAGTTCTTTGGTGGCCCTCAGGCCTCGACCTTTGCTCCCGGCATCAAACAGCTCGGCTCTCTCCATGTTCCCTACAGTCATTGTGCCGGCCAGACAATACACGGAGGAGACAGAGAGGAAGGAGAAAGCAGCCGAGGGCGGGACGGGCTGAGGGAGTGCAGGACTCTAGCATTCGGTGCCCCCTCTCTCTCCTCTTAGCCCGACCCCTGCAGAGGCCAAAAATAACCCTCTAGAGGTTGAACCACCTCTCCAGAGCGGTGGGGGGTGGGGGTGGGGGGGATAAGAGGTAGTCTGTGGGTGCCGTGGTGGGTGTGGGTCCCCTTGTTTGG
Source organism: Pterophyllum scalare (assembly GCA_024447675.2). Taxonomy (NCBI): domain Eukaryota; kingdom Metazoa; phylum Chordata; class Actinopteri; order Cichliformes; family Cichlidae; genus Pterophyllum; species Pterophyllum scalare. The sequence goes on from JAMQGT020006915.1 coordinate 9,766, forward strand.
GTCGGTTCCCCCGGTGGTATTTTGGTCCGGGGCAGCTGTGGCTGTCTGTCAGAGGCACATGAGAGGAAACAGATTCTCTGCTTTTTACAGCACAGTGGAGCTGACGGCACACAGATCCGACCCACTACAACACAAAGCAGTTAAAAAGTCCCAAAAAATATGGATGAAGTCACTGACATTGATTTAAATGGGAAAGAGCCAAACTTCATATTTAAAGCAATAAAACAAAGCTGCCTGAACTCATCAGCCTGTCTGCAGCCTGGACTCAAACTCGCTGCAAACTACATTTAGTCCCATTTTAAAGG
>JAMQGT020006916.1:0-11703 GCA_024447675.2 Pterophyllum scalare
GGCTCTAACTTACTTCGTTCAGTTACGTATTGCTATGATGAGCTTGTTTACTTCCAGGAAAACTGAAGCGCTGTTGCACCTCAGGGCAATTTCTAGACTGCTGGACTGATAAGACTACCTCCAGAACAACTGATGAACTAATGGACTGCTTGAATTTCAGGGCAAATGAGACATCAGTGGACCTCCACAATGTGGGGGTGCTGTTAACCCTTGGAGCCAGCATTGCCCTAAATCCACACGCCCTGTATCTGCTCCACTCATAAAGGAACCACAATTTACCAAATAAAATCACCTTTTCAGACCCCAGGAGAACACGCCCAATCTTCTGATATAGTTCATAGCTACCAGAGATGACAAAATGCCGCTCAGTATTCACTCTGGACTGTGTGACTAACCTTAAGGATCACCCAGCCCACTCCACTCTTAAATGCATGTGACCATATATGAAAAGACAGACGTAGGTAGGCGGGTCCTCTGGCTTCCAGTTATATTGATACGGATGGACAAACAGCCCTCGCCCCCTCCCTCTGTGACCTCAGTAAACCCTTTGCTGATGACTTCCAGTGTGCAGTTTACTCAGTAAATGATGGTCATTATTACAGTCAGAAAGGAGGACTGTCATTGGCTGAGTCGAGTGGTTAGTCCTCACATCAACCCATCACTCGACAGTGAAAATGCTTCATGATGGGACTCTGTTTATGGATTTATGTTGTTCGCTCACCTTCAGCTGATCAAAGCTCTAAACATCACTATTTCTATGAGGACCTCGGCCTGATGCTACTTACAGCCTTTGTTTTGTTGTCAAGTGCCAGCAGTGCTGGGAATGACCTGCATTCATGTGCAGTGGAGAGCCTGATGGGGTGTGTAATGTTACAGAGGACAGCCAGTGGTGCAGAGCCAGTTCTGCTCTGGAACCACTTCATTAACCAGATTACGAAACAGTATCAATAGCAGAGGTAGGGCTCATTCTGGGCTGTACTTGCCAATTAGTGGTGATTGTTTTTCAGCTGTTATGTCAGTAGTTCCAACTCTGGGCCCAGCAAATGCTGGAACCAGTTCTAGGTGGGCTCTGTCACCATAAAAGTGGAAAAGGGATAATAGTATGAAAGTGAGTGCTTTCTTTCCTTGTTGGGCTTGTGGACTATATGTAATGGTACCAAGGGCCAACAGGTCTGAAGCCAGCATGGAGCCAGATCTGCCTTGATGCCTTTAGAGAACCAATAGGTTTTAGAAGAGATTATTATGTGGGGTTCTCTTTTGGTGGGACGAACATCATACATTTTGTTGCATCTGCCCCCCTGATTGCCATGGCTTTGGTAGCAGCAGCAGCAGTCATTTTTTGGGTAGAAATGAATGGAAGTGCTTCTAGACGGGGCCAACGCACCACGTCAGTAGAACCCTGGTCCTCAAACATTTGTACAAAAGCTTCTCCTCCGTTAAGAAGCACCTTTATTTCTAAGAGTGCACTATGGTGAGTGTTTAAGCACGATATATGTTGACATATATGTTGATATATGTTGTTGAGCAGACCACATGTGCAGAGAAAGTGCCTGCATCTATCTCTCTTTCACACACTCATTCCCACACAAATCATGCAGTAAATACAGCAGATTCACAGTGAAATATGCCTCTGTGTGCGTCTCTGTGTGCATTCACATGCCAGCAATGGGGATGAGCTGATGATATCATAAATGATGCTGCCGTTCTTTATTCCCTTCCCACCTTCCCTCCCTTTCTCTCTCCGGTTCCTCTGGTTCTCTCTCTGATTGGTGACACTGCTTCCCTGTTTCGCTCTTTTTCCATCCCCTCTCTCTCTGCGAGCCCGGGGCGCAGCTCAGAGTCCCAGTTCCCTCACAGGGAGGGATTGAGGGATAACCAACGCTGTTGACAGAAAATCAGCCACGGCCACGCCATTCCCTGCGCTCCCCTAATCCGCTTGCCTGCTAAAAAATAGTCCCTAATACCCCCAGCAGCCCTGAGGCCATATCCTGGCTGCGCTCCGAAAAATGAGCAGGCACAACAGCCACACACAAACACACACACATGTGTATGTGTGTATGTATATATATATATATATATATATATATATATATATATATATATATATATATATATATATATATATATATATATATATATATGTAAAACGACACACAGAGATAAAAAGAAAACCCGTCCATAAAGACAGATTAGATGGCGTGCACACATACACACACACACACACACACACACACACACACACACACACACACACACACACACACACACACACACACACACACACACACACCTCTATCTCCTATCACAAGAGATCCCATCTGCAGCAATCTACAGCTATGGATATGTTTGCCAAGTCTACCTTTGGTTTGGAGATAACTGCTGCTCTTGAGTGTGTGTGTGTGTGTGTGTGTGCGCGCGTGTGTGTGTATGTGTGTATCTTTATCAGGTAAGGATTTGTGTGCTGCAGCAGTAGCCCAGTTTGGCTCTCAGACACACTGATCATCTATTCAGCTCACACAGGAGAGAGAGTGTGCCTTACACCTCTCTCTCTCTCTCACACACACACACACACACACACCTGCAGCACACTGTGCTGAGCTTGTGGCAATGCCTGAAGCTGCACAGCAGACGACCCCGAGCAGGACGGGGCGGCGCTGTGCTTCAGTCCTCGGTGACAAAACGAGTGGCTACGTGTTTAATTAGTAATGAGGGTATGACGAACTTTTACTGCACCGGGAGCAGTTGGGGCATTTCATTAGCTGGGAGATAAAGCCGTTAATAAAAGCAGAAACCAATCAGCAGCGCAGCGAAGGAGTTATCACTATGTTTATCATTACTGTTGGTGCCTTTTCCTCAATGTGGCTCAATTACCCTCCAATGCAAAGTCAGACACATTCAGTTCGTTATGCAGATGATGCCAGAAAAGGGTTTTTTTTTCACATTCAAACAGATCTGATGAAACAATCACAGATGCTTTTAACTGGTTTAGTGAGCATAGTGAGCATATCAGTGTAAAATATCAAAGCTGTTGGCCGCGTTCACAGTTTTTCATCAGTTCTCGTGTTTTTAGCGTTCTTCCCGTGAGTCCTTGTCTCTGTCTGCGTCTCTGGCCTTTCTTGTTGCTTCCTGTCTTATTTTGGTATCGACTTTCTCTGCCCTCTTTTGTTGTTCCCTTCCTGTCCTTCCTGTTTTCCCTGCTTTGTCATTTCCTGCCCCACCCTGATTGTTTCACCTGTGTCTGTGTGTGCTGTCCCTCAGGCTGTTGTCAGTCCCTCTGACTCATTTTTCTCATTTGTTAAACCTTCTTCTTGTGTCTGCATTAATCTGATTGTTTACACATAATAATAATAATAATAATAGCACCCAATGCAACAGTCACACCTGACACTAACAAAGGACTGCTGCAGTTTTTCTTAAAAATCTCATTAAAGAGTAAGTTTAAGACCTAAACCAGGCGAATGCGGCACCAGTTCCACAGCTGAGTGTCAGGATGCCACAGTTCGACTTGGAGGAACGTGCACCTCTGCGCTCGTCCCGGAGGTTGGCGGAAAGCTGAATCAGTGACACACTTACTAATACTGCTGTAGCATCAGAGTCCGAGGCTTAGACATTTGATCTCCAAAGATCTTCAAAGTTCAAAAGTGTTACTGTGATGGAAAACCACATCTAGCCCTTTTCACCTCAAACCCTCCCACCTGACCCCCTCAGAATCAGCTGGTTTTCTCTACAATAACTTTATTTAATGAGGTCAGACTTACAGGCCCGAGTACACAGGAGCGGGTACGTTTTGGGTAGCTAGAAGATGATCCTAGAATCTAAATGTAGGTAAACCTAATCTGTTCTGAGCAGCCACCTATCCCACATGCTGATATGAGCCTGAAAGTTTACCCAGAATGCACTCTGTGAAGTTTCCTCCTGTGAATGATCAGAAACAGATCAAACACCCAGGGTAACGATGCTTGTTGTTCCTGTACGTAACAGACATGAAGCTGCTGCAGTTCATCACACAGATGCTCACAGCTGCTCAGAGAAACCAGATTGTGTCTTTACATTGTGGCTCTTGGAGTGGGTGTAAAACTGATTTTAGTTCAGTTTTTAACAGAGATCAAATGTATTTTTCGGCCCTGAAAATTGCATGTTGATATCTGCTGTACTTATGAAGTTATGAGGGCTCAAAATACTGAAACAATAATGTAAGAAGCACCAGAGGAGCCACCTCCTGTGGATTGGAGGGGCTGACTCTGAGAGCAGTATAAACGTTAACGGTTGCACGGCTGCATTAAAAAAAACTAAAGTTATTGTATTTAAAGAAAAAAAAATCAGCTGATTGTGGGGAACTATTTTCAGATTTGGTTGATGATAAATGGAATAACCCAAAACCAAGAAAATAAACCAAAATGTTTCAACTACAAGCACCATCTCAAAAGGTAAGATGCCATAATAATAATAATAATAATAATAATAATACGTTATGGGCCCAGCTGTCATAGCCCCCAAACATGGACACAGGTTCAGGTTCAGAGGGGGACATGAGGACAGGATCTCTTTGTTTTCTTACTTCCCACCCACACCTGTCTCATCCTCTCTGCATCCACCCACCAGTGTGAGTGCTCCTCCAGCATCTTCACGGGCTCCTGCACGTTGCGGACATCCCAGAACTTGACCTTGCAGTCGTCCCCGCAGCTGGCCAGGTAGTACTGGCGATTGGGATTAAAGTCCAGGTCACGCACCAGCTGGCCATGGGCGTTCTCTATACAGTAGATCTGACTGGAGAGAGAAGGAGACAAGGTTAGAGGAAAGAAGGCATGAAGGGAAACAGATAAGAAGAGAAAGCAGGAGGAAAGAGGGATGAGAGTGAGAGGAAGCAACCAGTGAGACAAGTGATAAGAGAAGCATGGAGAGGGAGAAGATGGAGCAACAAGAGCAGATACGAAAGAGAAAAATTCACGGAGCTTTCCCGAGTTAAATCAAAGCCCTCTCTGTGTCGCTGTCTGTCAGCAAAGGCCAGGCTCAATAAAGCAGCCGACACCGGCGGTGGTAAATTACAAAGGCAAGCCTCATAACTGCACAGCCTTGACTTCCTGCTAACAGAATGACACGACAGTGCGTCTCTTTCCATTTTTCCAGCCACCTCCACCTCCTTTTATCTCCCTCAAACACACCTTTAAAAGAAATATCATCCCCGCTCTGAAGTTCAGGCCATCACCAACAAATTAACATCTCTCTCATGGAGCACGTCCATAAACAGCAGTTTTCATGTTGGATCGCTTCCTCACAGAGACTCAAACGCTTTCGGCTCGTTTGGTAAGCATAGTTTGTGCACAGTGAAAGCAAACCTTTACCACACGCCGTGGTCCATATTGTGATGGTGAATGATTTTTAAACCGACAGGCTCTGCGATCTGCCGCTCCGGCTGTGCCTGATGCTGTTTGTGCAGTTTTGCGGACTTCGTTAACATCCTTCTGGACTCGTACACCCTCTATATTGGTGCAGCATCACCAGAAAAGATCCAGTGTTTTCATGAACTCTGCTGAACTCCCTGATGGAGGCTCATAAGATGAAACTGAGTTTTTTAGGCTAAACGTGACCGAGAGAATGAAAGCATTTAAAATATTATTTAAAAGAGCGTGTGCCTCGGAGTTTTTGCCGTTTCAGTCGATGTATCCCTGCTGCTCAAACACAAACTAATTAAATCCAGGAAGGGCTCCTACTCAAAAACTGTCCAATGTGCATCATTTAAAGCTGATCTGTGATCGCTGCTGTGTAAGAAATGAACAGCTCATGTGTATTCTTTATGTTTAACACTTTTTGTTATTTAATCCTGTAAAAACTGGGAGTAATTTCCTAAATAACTTATTATTATCAGATGTTTCGTGAGCTCTTGTGTCTGATTTCCATCCCTGCACTGACAGTATGCTCTCATACGGTCTTTACACTGACCGTGTAAAAGCTGAATTCGGTGAATGACTCTGCCTCCACAGACACAGAAATACAAACTTCACTCAGACATGTCAAACCTAAAGTAACGAGCTGCTTTGGAAAATGTGGGGAGCAGAAAGTTCAGATATTTGTGTAAAAATGTGGAGTAATGTCCAGATACCTGAAAATTCAGTACAGTAACAAAGTATTTGTACTTCATTACAGTACGTCCCACCTCTGCTGAACTGTTAAGATCAGTTCTGTGTGGGAGTCGAACCGTCGTTTCTGCTGTGAGCTGAGAAATGATTCATTAAAAGTGGAAACTCAGACGGGCTCATATGAGCTAACATAAGGGGTCAAAATTCAGGAGGACAAATTATTGTGACTGTTTAATGAGACGGTCGGACCTGCACAGTGAGTGGAAAACTGTATTCAAACTCACATTACTCAGAAACACGTGACTACACATCCTACATTAATCAAATGTAAACACATGGAATAGAAACATGGTCACAGCTACAAGCAGCTGATGGAGGTGAGCTCAGAGGCTCAGGCAGGCTCAGTCTGCTCTTTAGTCCCAGCTCAGTTCATTATGAAAGCTGTAGAATTCAAAATGAGGACTTAATGGAGACAAATGAAAGTGGCATTTATGTCTTTGTGATTTTACCTTCTGTTTGCTTTTGTTTGCTGTGTTTTGGTCCAGAGTTGGAGGTGACTGTTGGAGCAGCTGATAACAGAGTAGAGTGAAGAGAATATCTGAAAGCTGAAATGTTTGGATTACATTAGCTTCTAACCTTTTATTAACATTACTTTAATACCTGCTGATAATATAACACACTGAGCAGGTGCTGCCAAAAGCTCTCGCTTACATGTTACAGTGTCATCGTGCAGGTTAGCAGCGAGCTGCTGTCACACCACTGGCGGCTTGTTCTGCCCTCTAGCCTGTACTGCTATTGATCCATGTAGGTATCGGCTACAGAGATATCTGTCTTCTGCAGGTTCATGTAGGAACACTGAGCTGCATCTATCAGCCATATCACTGCACGAGGATGGATCCATATTAAAATACAAAATGTTAAACACACTGACATCTCTGCTTTCACGTCCTTCTTTACCTTCGTACTCATGTCACTGCTTTACCCAAACTAGTCAGATAGAGAGAAAATGATAAATGCACGTAAAAATCAATAAAAACTTTGGATAATTAACTGGGAGCATGACAGCGAGGGCTGGCCCAGCTCACTGTGAGTCCGTCTGGATCCAGGAGTTTCTGGAAAGTTTGGCATTTCATCACCTCTTCAGAAACTGGAAGAGCATGGCACAACTCTGGATCCACATCTCTTCCCGGACTCGTGGGGAGGGAAGTGTTAAAGCTCTGGATGAACGGCGGCTCACTGCGTCTTGGTTTCCTCTCTGAGTGCTCATCTGGCCTCAGCTTTGGTCACTTCCTATTTTTTTGCAATTTCACTCCCTGCGTTCGTGATTGCTTTCCCAGAGTACTTTCACCTGTGTTGTGTGTGTCAGGTAGTGCTCTGTATTTGTGTTTTTGTGACTGGCAGTCTGCCTGGTCCTCATCTTTATTTCCTGCCTTTGTTTCTCTCCAGCGTTTCTAAATCCTCCATTTGTGTCCTGTTTAGTTTTTTCCTCTTTTTTGTTGCATTCAGAACGTTTTCGGACCTTCAGATCACCTTCTTGAGTTTTTCTGTCACGCAGCGACACTGTTGTGTCATTTTTTTGTATCCACATTTTGACAAAACATAACACACCTGAGCGTCAGTGCCGTGCATTTGTAAGAAAGGAGTGCATGGCTGGGGGTGATACAGTGGAAACCTGTGTGAGGAAACTGGTAATTAGCTGGATCTGGCTCTGCTTTGTCCCTGAATGCAGCACAGTGCTGCAGAGACACTTGTTTTCTTCAGCATCGCTCCTCTCCGGGCTAGCCCGGAAAGCTCAGTCCTGCCTGGCTTTGTTCAGCCGAGTGGAAAGCCTCTGTGTTGTGGCCCAGCTGGATGCCAATAGCAGCTAGCCGGCTAGCTAGTCACCCCGCTGACTGTGATAGGCAATTAACATGCTAATTAAAAATCTCATTAAAATAAGGGAGGAATAAGAGAATGACCTGAGGCAGACCGCTGGGCTCCAATTAGGTCAAGACGACTCAGAGGCTGCGAGTGACTTGATGTGTTTGAGAGAAAATATCAACTAACAGGAAGGAACTTCGCATAAAACTACTCAGAGAACAATGGCGGACGCATCTCAGTGTCTACGCTGTGCAAGATGGAGTGCATACATCCAGATCTGCTGTGCACTGTGCACGCACAACAAGGAGAACTAATACATCCTAATGTTCTTAAGAAAACATCTAAACAAGCTCTTCATTCTGGATCCATGGACTCGGTTTGTGTACTGCTACCACCGTGTGTGGTTAACAGCAGGCTCTGCCCGTCACCTGCATCCCTACAGCGAAGCACGGCGATGGCAGCAAGGACAGAGACAAGGAGCTGAGGGAATCTGACGAATCAGCTTTCAGCACAATGATGAGCTGAAGCCAACAGGCCAGACAACTCTGCACAGGAAAGCCAGGCAATACGTGCACACCTCTGAAGAAACAGCATGGCACAACATAGAACACAGTTCTGCTGAAAGCTCACCCACTCCCACACTACACAGAGAAGAAGACCATTAATAGGTACTGGCTTGGATGTTAAGAGCGTATTTCCAGGAGGGATGAACAAAGACTCGTCAGTCAGTGAGATTTTATTTAAAATGCTTCAGATCATTTTATTTTATTTTTTGAGGCTCACACCTAAAATTTACAGCCCAAACATGGTGCCTCTCATGTCTTTTTATTGGACATGCCCATTTATTATCTGGAACAATGATTGGCCCGGAGCCACGTGACCCCGCCCACTCTTGTAGGCATATGTGGAACATGTGGAAGCCTTTTGCTTGTTTTTGTAAATGAGCATTTTTGAGTTTTAATCCTTTTAAAAAGTTCTAAAAACAGGTTTCCACTATAGCTGGATCTCCTTTGTGAAGCCTCCTGAGCTACAGACAGGCTAACCTGCACAGCAGCAGCCTGCACACGAAAGGCAGACAAGGAAACAAATCAAACCAGTGAAAATGTGGGGCATGAGGAAACCTGATCACACACCTCCCACACCTGCTCGGCATGAAGATTAGGTGAAAAATGTGAGTTTACCAATAATCACCATAACCATGCAGTATCAGAGCAGGTAAAGTCCTGCCTGCCTTTGACAGCAGTGGGGGGGGGGTTTCTGAACTGCTGGTGACATTTCCTTCCTGAATGTTTCTGCATGTGTTGCTCACAGGGATGGCGGGTCACCGGTAAGAATAAACCCAGAGAGTTTGAGCACTCGTCTTCCTAATCTGAGATGACGTCAAACTTCTGGTGAACTTCAATCACTCTCAAAATAGCAATTTCATGTGTAATTTCAAGTTGGAGCACATGATTTATTTACAGCGCCGCCGTCCTCTGCTGTGCGCGGCTGTGAGGTATAAGGCGTGACCCGGGGCTGTAGGGTGGCTGGTGTTCAACCCGGCCTGCTGCGGAATGGGACGCGCCCGCTGCGTGAAAAGGAAATGGAGCAGGAAATTGGGTTAGTTTCGCTTTTTCCCTCTCTGGTGTCTCTGAGCGATCCCCTCCAAGCACACGCACACACCGAGACACGCGTACATACGCTCCCCCGGCCCGGCCTAATAGAGGAGAGACCTGGGACTTCGTGTGTGTGTGTTTGAATGTGTGAGTGTGTGTTTATGTTTGTATGAGTGTGGTTAGGATTAGAGCAGTGGTTGGTCCGAGCCACCAAACACACTCAATCTTAAGTCATCCAGCGAGTGTGTGTGATGGGGGGCTGATGAGGGGACAGGGGACCTATTACACACACTGTTACACACACGCAGATAAAAACATAAAACCGGAAAAACACACTCCCTCAAATACCATCTGTGTGTGTAAATACAGGTGGAGATAAAGGTGTGTAAGAAGGACGCTACAAAGGTAGACGGACACACACACGCGCACACACACACACACACACACACACACACACACACACACACACTTCTGGCTTAGTCTGGGTGATAAATCTCTCTGCTGAGGGGATCGACAATCTCACACACACACACTCACAGACTCACACACATCCCTGTTTCCATGGCAACCACGGTGAGATGGGAGGGGGAGAAAAGAAAAATCGAAAGAGGAGAGCAATCATTTCATCGCTGATCAAAATTAAAGCCTGGCTTTGAGATGGAGCTGGCAGAGAAAGAAAGATGGGAGCAGGAGACGGAGGTAGGGAGGCAGAGGAGGAGGGGAAGGGGAGAGGGAGAGGGGGAGGGGAGAGCCTGCAGACGAACAAAAGTAAAGGATCATTACATCAAGCAGCCTAAATGATTGAGGATAGTATTGCAAATAGTATGAAGTAAAGAGAAAAAGTCACATCAAAGTATGAGTAAACTTCCAACATAAATAGTTTTGTCACCTGAAACCTGTATTTTTTCTAGTGTCCAGCAGGGGCGACTCCTCCGATTATGAACAGAAGTCTGATTGTATAAATGTGTGAGAAAACGAGCCTCCTGCTCACCTGATCTCAGGAAACTCTTTCATGATGACTTTATGGTTTCAAATCTTACTGAATAAACATCCATTCTGAATGCTGCAGCTCTTCTCAGGTGTTCTCAGGTCACTGCAGGTTCCCTCGTGCGTTATCATCCACTTTGATCTTAGATTAAAGGAAAACAACCAAAATGTGTTTTTTGTTTTGTTTTTGTTGTCAGATGCTGTTCGGTGTACCAAGAATCAGCCTCTGACAAATGAATCATGGAAGAACCCAAGGCTGCAGTTCCTCTGCTGTCCAGCAGAGGCGCCACAGTGAGTCAGTCCCCATAGACTCCCATGTCAAAACGTTCCAGCAGAAATAAACATGTTACAGCCTGATACGGAAAATTTAGGAAAGTTGGCATTATTAGGGGTGTGGCCTCTTTGACTGACAGGTGGATGGTGACATAGGCGGCTATAGTTACTAGCTGTCTGCTAGGCTTCACCTCAGCTAACTGGATTCCCTGAACTGGACCTCTGGGTGGTGTTTGTGCTGTTGGAGCCTTTTGGAGCATTTTTGATGCCAGTATCTGACCAATAATATGGCTGCTGTGGCTTCATGGGACTAACAGACTGTCCAAGAAGGTGGAGCTCCAGTTTGGGTGAAATTCTGGGATATTAACATTTGTTACTGAGCGCTGACCGTTAGGCTAGAATTTGCTGATAACTCAGCGCTGTGAACTTACAGTGCAGTGTGTGCAGCGGCAGGTGTAGCAGCTAAATGGTGGAGGACGAGACGTCTTAAATGTAAAGGTATTCATGCTCACTGTAATTATTTTAAGGTCTGCATAAGGTCATAGACCCCTCCATTATGAGAGTTACAGCGTGATGTCTGGTTCATGTCTTCGGAGGAAAAGCCCCAAGCTCAGGAAAAGGTTACTGATGATCGATTTGACAGCAGCAGGGTTCAAAAGGTCAGCCTCAAATCAACAGTGGCATATGGAAGAGCACTATTTCAAAAACAGCTGACATCTTTTGCATAATGGCCCGTATTTGAATGTGAAATACGATACTTTCAACAGCCAACACTTTTTGCATAATAGAGCTGGATTTGAATATGTGAATAAAATATGATGGAAAAGGCTTGTGAATAATGGTTTACCTTGGCTATGGATTCATTATGGGCAAGCAATACGTAACTGAACGAAATACATTAACATAACATA